>JAUELI010137104.1:0-13293 GCA_031471325.1 Catablema vesicarium
ACTTTGAGCAGGTATTTGCCCACTGGGAACTGTCTAACCCACATGTAGTGTGACTCCCTGTTTTTTAATACATCTATTGTATTATAATACCCAAATTTATAATCTTTCAGGAGGTTTAATTTTTTAAAGATTTCAATTTTTCGACTTTTATACCCCCTGAATATATCAGTATTTTAATATAACTCGACAATTTCCGGGGGTCCCTTGCTACTACAAAAACGAAGGGCTTTAACCCTTTTGAGCCTTTTTGACAATAGCAAGGTTTGAGATAACTGTAAATACTATAAATGCGAAGCGGAGATTTTTGAATATAGATTCAGGCCATGTAGAATCTATGCTCAAAAACCACTCGACCACCAAGCTAATTTTTATATATTTCGATCCTTGCCATAGGCTATATCTTCCTGTATATCTCTTCTCTCTCTGAGTCATTCAATTTTGTCTAGTTTCTTCCTAACGTTAACAAGAGGTCACTCAATAACTAGTAACCGAAACTATAACGTACACCATAATAATTAGCAACATAAATTAATGCTAATTGTTCTGTAATTATATATTAGTGAATTTATAATTTGATTCATCTTGTAACAAGATGAATGAAGTATTTTTGTAATATAAACATTACTGACATATGAGTAATATTTCATATGACCTTCAACATTTCAGTGTACGTTATTCTGACGTTATTTCGTCAATGAAATAAAACGCACGAAATTCCCATTATATCGTGTCGTCGAAACTGCGTCATTCTGACGTGAAAACGTTAAGGGCAGCTTTCTTCTTGTGAATAATTATCCCTGAACATGTGGTATGGTTTTCAATAATAAATTTGTATTTCCCATTTTTTGTCCATTAACCATGATCCCAACATTGTTCAAATTAGCTCTTTTACGACCAACAATCTGTTTGTTGATTTTATAAAATTCAGAACTTGTATACCCTAACCGTTTCAGCTGTGTTTTATCAGTTCTATCCAATTTATCATTGGATGGATTCGTATATTGACGCAGTGCATCATTCTGTAAATGATTGAATACAGCACCAATATGTTTCATACTCGTATCTTGTACTTTTCGCAGAAATGGTAGTTGGTTGTATGATGGAGGTAGCATAAACTGCTGCGCTTTTTTACTGGATAATACATCTGTTACAAACTGCTTCATCTTTTTATCGTCCAGATTCTTTTTCTTTTTATGGGAACCTTTGATGCTTCTTCCCATAGCATATGTACTGAAATCTTCCAAACGATTTCTTTCGTTGATATCAGGATTCATGGACCCACTTATAGTTGTTATTCTAACATTTTCGTTTTGACCATTTCTAAGACCTGCTACAAACATATTTATATCCTTACTTGGTTTTTCACCGAAAGGGGAAGGATTTATATGATTTTGTAGACCACTACCACCTGGTATGAATTGTGGTTGTGTTATTATTGATGGTAAGATTGGTAGCTTTTTTATTTCGTCTGCTTTATAACCTTGAGGGGCAATTAATTTTTCTTTTAATGGGAAGAAATTTTGGTCGTTGTCGTTTTCATCGTCTTGAAGTGGTTTTCTTTGTTCTAGTTCTTCTGGGGGTTGATTATTGTCAATCTGATCTGTCTGTGCTATGGCATGATTATTGGTCACCTCTTGAGGATAGTCAACTTGCGGAATTTCCTGCTCGACTCCAGGTTCATTTGGTGGCAATGTATTTTGTTCTTCGTTATCCTTATCAGTGGGTATCTCTTGTTCTGAATCCTCGTTGCTTGGTGGTGGTAAGAACCGTGAAAGAACACCATTTTCTTGATTTTCATTTTCTATTGATGGTGTTCGGTCCTGTTGGCGATCAGTATCAGCAAATTCTTGCAATGTCGGTGGTGTTATATCTTGGTGGTAAGCGCCACCAAGGAATTCCTGGAGATCAACACCTTTTGCTGGTATAGTTGGAAATACTTCGACATGATTTGGTGTATCACCATGAAGTCTCCCATCGTTTGGACCTTCGGAAGTTTCAGCATCATCATCATCGTTTCTGTTGTGATCATCATCTATGTCATCGTGTTCTCTCCGTAGTTCTTCTTCTCGTTCTTCTTCATTTGGATCCGCTTCGTCCCTTTCATCCTTTTCTCTATATCGAGACGAATATCTAGGCTCATCTTCAATAAAATGTTTCTGATGCCGAAATGTATCTGCTTTATATGCTTTTGGTTGATAATGGAAATCATATTCCTTTTTAAATCTAGAAATTGATAAATAAATATTTCATGATCTAAAACAATGTACTAAAACAAGATAAATATATTGGATAAAAATTACTAGATTGAAGAGTTCTCTGTCTCGACATTACGTAAAGATAAAGGAAGTGCTGGGGAAAAAATTGTAGAGAACTGTGAAGAGAACAAGCTAAGTGAGAGTGAATTGTACATAGCACTAAGTTGTTAGTAGATTTTGCATATATTGGTAATTCCTTAAGTTATTTTTATTGTCAATATGAAAAACAGTATTGAAAATACAGTTCTTAGACAGGTTGCCTTTACTAGTAATACTGTGAAGTGTAGAAACGTACATTTTACTCACCTTCTTTCCTTGATACGCATAATGTCATTATTAGAGCTAAAATGATTCGTTTCATCTGTCAATGTATCATCAGGTTCCGCCAAATGGACTTGTTTAGGAGATCGACCAGGAGTTACTTTCATTGATGATTCTCCATTTTTTCCATTAAATATATCAACTTCCTTCACTGTTGCTGGTAGTGTATATAATTTGTTTCCAGTGTGAACAGCAATTGGAGATGTATTGTCCGTATATTTGACATCTGTATTTTCTTCATTTCTGAATGCCTTGCTGCTAAGAAATGTGTTATTGCCAATTTGCTTTAAAGTCTTGTTTCCATCAAGAGGAATATTATATGTTTTACCATTCTCCTTTAACACCATGTAACCACTATCGTTAAACATCTTGGTTTTATTTTTTGGTGGGTAATAAATTGATAAACTTGCCTTTTCTTTTTCCATTGTGATTACCTTAGCTCCATTTCTGTAAGCAGATTTTGTAATAGCTGTATCTTTTACTTTAAATGTCTCAGTATTGGTCATTGCAGATTTGAGATAATCTGGTTTTGAAGAAATTTTTGACTTCCCAGGTAATTGTTCGACAGGTTCTATATTATTATGGTTCTTATATGGTATCTTGTAAAGGCGACTTCCTTGTTTGAGTGTAATGAAACCATCAAGAACATCTTCAGGTGGATAACTTATCTCAATCATGCGATTTGATCCATTAATCATAATCTTTTCACTTCCAATATCGTCTTGTGTCATCATCAGATTTTTGCCTTTGTAAACGACTTTCTCATTTCTTCTAGGTGTTGCTATTTGAATGACATCAACAGTAGCGTTTTTACCTTTTACAGAATAACTTTTTTCTGATTTATTTTCTTTGTTTTGATCTGTTCCCAAAAAGTATTGTATTTCTTTTTTACAACCAACTTTAATTTTGTATTCCGTTTCTCCATCAACTAATGTTTTATACATCGGGTCGCAGTTTTCCATAGAATTGTTACTGTAACCCTTAGTGTCGTTAGATTTCTCTATTCGTCCAAACGATGTGTTATCAGCGATTAAATCTGACATGTGCAGGACATCAGTACTATCAATTCCATTCTCGCTCTTTGGGCATTTTAAAGTTGGAACTTTAAATGTGAAACCATTTTTCTTGAATGTCAGAAAATGTTGTATGCAGTTTTCTGTATCATTTGAAATATTCTTCTTTTCTTCTTCGTTTTTCGTATCATCGACACATTGATCAGTTGAAAGGTTAAAAATATCATCACCATCTGTTATAACTTTATTTTCTCTTTTACAAGGGTAGTTACTAGATTCTGAAGTTTGAAGTATTGCAGCAGTTGGTTCTAATATTTGATTATTTTCCAAAGGTTTTATAGGATCTGGTGTTTGTTCATTATCTGAGTTAGAAGATTCCGAAGATTGGTCATCTGTTAAGTTTGAACTGCTGTTTTTAAATGGCTTAATCAGTTCAGCACTTTCGTTATTCATTTGTTTTGCAACTTTATCTAAATGCTGCATTATGCTTGGCAATTGATGTGGTCCATCATTATTCAATCCTGTATTATTTCCTACTTTATGTAGAGTATTTTTTGCCATTAAGTTCCTACTTTTTTCCTTGTTTCTAAAAAAAAAAGTATCAGTGCCTTCTTTTTCATATGAGGCATAGTTTTCTGAAGGTTTATGTTGGCTTGTCGAATCTTCATTTGAAAATTGGAGAGTTTTATTTCCTCCATTTACAATAGCTGGATTATTAGACGATGATAGAAGAGTACTAAGTTGTGTGCCTTTGTCATCTGAATTTGTTGTAGAGCCTTGTAAATAGGATACTGCCGGATAAACATCGCCCCCACTAATCACACTATCGTTCTTCAATTTAAATATTTTACGGATAGTAGAATACGGATCAACAGAAGAATAATTGAATATTATGTTATCGTTGGAAAAACTAATGTTATTAGTGGTGCTGTTGTTACCAACCTTGACTTCATCCAAATCAGGATCTGATGTTAAATTTGAAGAATTTTCTACATTGCTTGGTTTTTCTGTGAGGAACTTTTGTAATAAATCATTTAATGTATCTTGAGCATGCTCATCTTCTGACGACTTCTGACTATTATCTTCAATTGTGGTTTTAAGGGTCGTATTCTGGTCTTCCTGGCCTTTATGATATGCTCTTTTTAAGATATGCCAAACCATTTTCTGTTGAGATTCAGATAATTTATCGATAAAAGATTCCTTCATAGCTATGTTTTTACTTTCAATTTCAGTTTTTTTTGTTCCCTTTCTTGGCTCTTTTCTTCTCCAATTTCCTTTATGTTTCTTGTGCTTCTTGTATCTTATTTGTTTTATGTTTTTATCGATATTTCTTTCTTTTGTCTTACGTTTTTCAAGGCTTTGATTAATGTTTCTTTTTTGTATTCTTTTTTTATTGTAGCTTCCTCTTTTCTTTTCCGTCTTCACAATGTTTGATCTTCTAACATTGCTAGCAACATGTTTACTGTCATCATCATCGTCTACATATGATATGCTGTTTATTTCTTCCATTAGTTTATGAGCTTTGCCCAGTCCGTGGTCGTCTGTCTTCATATTTCGCTTATCAAATTCTCCTACTTTCATTGGTTCCGCCTTAGGAACTTCAACCACCTTATCAACCAGATCTAATGTCTTTTTGTCACCTTTGATTTCGTTGATTGCTCGTTCCAGTTCATTAAAATTACTAGCAGAACTGATTGCTTTAACAGCCAATCCATTCCTAAGTTCCTCACCTAAATTACTTAGAAATGCCTTTTCATTATTTTCTTGTCTCAACTGCTTTGCTCTTTTTTCTTGTTCCTTAATCACATAATCGTTCTCTTCACTACTTATTATATCTTCAGGCAGAAAATCATTGCCCATTTTACTAGTACTTTGATGAAGACTCGATGTAACGGTTTTCTTATCAGCTGAGTGTTTATCATCGGCTGTCACGTTTAACAGTGAGTTTGTTTTACTGGTTACTTTGTTGCTGCTGTCATTAATTTCTGTTGAGTTCTTTGTCACAAAAAAATCTTTTTCGATGTTCTTTATATTTTCCATTACAAGTGAAACTTTATTTACGTTGGAATCTTTTTCAATCGTGTCCATTTTAGATTTAGTGGCATCAGAGCTTTTTTTCGTTTCATTGTTGGTATTTTGAGATTGCAAGTGCCTTACTATTTGCTTTATGTTTTCAATTGGAGAAATGTCAATATCATCTACCTTGCTTTTATCAAGAAAATCCATGTTTCGCTTATCCCACTCTCCTTGTATAACAAAATTTTCTTTCTTAGGGTATGAGTTGCTTTCATTTTGACCAGTAAAATCTTTCTTGTAAGAATTTCCTTCATCAGATTGTTTATGCTGAATATATGGTTTATTCTCCTCGTAGAACAAATTATTAATGTAACGACCTTCCTGGGCGAGATATGTTTCTGTGGCATTTTTAGTCTCTTTGTCAATCTGATGTTTACTAAGCTGATCGTTGACATTTGTATTCGCTTTATCCAAGGCGTTGAACATTGTGTTCATTTCTAATCTTGATGTTTCTATTTTCTTACCAATCTTTGCCTCACCAAAATAATCTTTCGTGTCTTTATCAGTTTGGTAAAAGCTATCAACAACGCTTCCGTTTTTTGCTTCGTTAATTGCACTATCAATTATCTTTTGGACTTCTTTATCAAAGTTATTCGTATCATTTGATGCTTGATCGTGGTAGTATTTTTGTCCTTTTGCAGCTTCTTTGTTAAGTTGAGTCATATTTTCTGCATTCCAAGAATGTAAGCTCTCATAAAGAGTATCATTGTGTACCTTAAGTAGCTTATCGTAAGGAACAGTTTCGTTAATTGCTTCTTGTCCTTTCAATGCTTCTTTGTTTAATTTTGTAATGTTTTTTTCATTGAAAGAGCCTTGTGTTATATCATGATGACTTTCTTCATGGTGCAGATCTGGAATGTGTTCGTATGGTGAGTGTGGATCAACATACACTGCAGTATGATTGACTGAAGCAGTAAAATTTTCAAGATTCATGTTTGGGTTGAACACGTGTTTTTCTTTATTAGGAAATGTATTATTTGTGTACCATTCTTTTTCATATGATAAATAATTCGGATCATCTTTATGCTTTTCGTAATATATTCCATTCTCATCATATGCTTTTCCATTGTAATCTTCTGCAATGTCGCCATGTAAAGCTTTTCTCAATTCATCTAATTTGTCTTTGTAACTTTCTTCACTGCGACTTTCCAGTTCATCTTTAGATGTGGCTCCCGTGTGAATACTATGCAAAATGTCCTTGTGAATTGTGTTGTTTAAAGGTTTAACGAAATGTTTATGTTCTTCTGCTTCTAATTGAGGGTCTTTACTTTCTTTTTTCGTAAATCCTATCGATCTTTCTAGAGTGTCGTTAATTTCTTTATTTAACTGTCCCAATGACTGTTTCATACTGCTTGTAAATGATACAGAATGATTCGAAGTGCGTGCTACATCTTCAACTTTGGTTCTAAATTTTTTTATTCTTCTACCAATCTCAATACTATCCAAAAATAAATCTAATGCTTTTAGTAATTTTACTGTAATAAGTGGAGAATTTAAGTTGTTTCCTTTATCGACAAATTTTGTAAGTTTCCGATCATCTTTGCCTTCAACATCTCCTTTCGTCGTGTGATCTCTAAGAGCTGCATTCACTACTCGATCTCCAAAGAATCCTTGCCGTGTTGAATGATCTTCAAAGTCGAAATTACTCAGAGCATCATCATCTAGATTGTATGATCCTATTCCTCCTCCTCCTCCTCCTACTCCGCCTGTCTTATCTGCTTGTTTACTCAACATATCTAATGACTTACTGATCAGTGCCGATTCTTTTGATACATTCTGTGATCCAGCAGCAGTTGTCAAGTTAGTAAGAGTAATATTTTTCTTTGCCACAATATCTGTAACAGACTTCTGGAAAGCTTGCAAGACTACCGGTATCTCATCGGCAGTACGATTTTCAATGTAAGTATCATAAATATATTGCAGCAAATCATGCACATCGCTTGGACTATGGAAACGATTAGATTCTGAATCATCTTTAACATTTGGAATGACTTCGTGCTTGTAACTCATTTCTTCACCATACACGCGTTTCTTCTTCAGAATAGTTTTCAACATATCTTTTTCAAGGTTATTTACTAAATGTACCATATCAGATAATTCATTGAGATTTGTTATTTCTTGTCGTAATTGGTGCTCTGTTGCTGTAGCAGATTTGCTGATGGCCCATCTCTGCAATGAATTGTATCTTTTCTTAAGATCGTTATTTGTTTTACTAAATGCTTCAAATACTTCTGGAATAAGAGTCTGACCATTAATATTTATATCATACTGAGGATCATATGATGGATTGTCAACATTCCTTGCACTGTTTATGATAGCTTTTGATAACTTCATAGCTGTTCGAAATCTTGCAAAATCATTATGACCATCAAAAGGTCTATGTTCCGAAAATGCAATTCGATGATTTCCTTGATTTAATTGGTTTAACCCATATTCTGTTGGAGTGTGTTGTTCATGACCGATTTCATGTCGATTTGCTCCTGATTCCCATGCTTCATATCGTTCACTTATGTGTTGATTCATTGGCGAGTGTTGATAAAATTCGGAACCAATTTGTGGATGATTCGGTAAATATCTATCACTATGTAGATGTGAAGGGTTATTCTGCCAGTCCATATGTTCAGAATGCAGAGACTATAAAAAAAAGACTTGATAGAGAATTCTTGATAGAATGCATGGATTTGTTGCAATATGTAAGAATGCAATATTAAATTCACAAGTCAATTGCAAATCTTAAAAATCCATCTGCTGGACTGAATTATTCCTGCCACTTAAACAGAACAGAAATATTTGATCTATCTATTAATTAATCTATCTCTAGATTGTTTATTCTGAACCTAGTTCAGTGGTCATACGAACTACAACCACTAAGGAATATAACCATATAATGCATAACAGAATCATTATCTTTCCCCCTATTGTTATTATGCTTATATGAAACTTACATTATCAATTTCGTGTTCATCTGGGTGATCATTTTGTACATTGCGATGTAATTTACCCATTAAGTTGTTGAAACTTTTTATCTTTTCTGGTAAACTTTGTTCTGCTTGATCATTTTGTTCTAGGTGTTTCTAAAAAAGATGATTTGTGTAACATTAAGGGACAAAAAATGTTTTTCTTTTTTGTTACAAATAGATTGATTTAGAAAGTAGATTTAATCTTATAACAAACTTAGCACCAGATTATACATAGAGTGGGCTCTTACTTGGTGATTTTGCCATTGAGCATCACTATATGTTGCTTCTTCAGGTTGAACGTCGGTAAATTTTCCTATTGGCACTGAATAACTTTGATCTTGCATCACTGGTGCAGAAACTGGCACAGATTCAACAGGACCTTCTGTTTCCTAGTGTTAATTGAATAAAAGTTCACTATAATATCTAATATGGTGAAAGTGTAACACCACATAGAACATAACCCTTCATTTCCATTTACACGTTTTCACAGAATCAAGTCCAAAGAAAAAAAACTAATATTAAGGATAAAAGAAAGTCCATTTAATTTTTTTTGCTTGGATTACTTACATGTAACGGAGACGGCTGTCGATGGTGTTCGACAATTGGTTGGAACAAATGAGGCAGTTCTTGGGGATGCTTATGGATCGATTGGAAAGAAGGATGTGATTGACCATTCTGTTCTATGATTGGATGATAATGTTGATTTTCTGTTTGGTGAACGCCATTGATATCATCAGCTGGATAAGGAACTCCACCAATTGATACTTTTGCACTTTCTTCTTCGTCTTCTCTACCCAGAACTTGGTTAATGTAATCGCTTTGTTCGTTATCGTTAAACTAAATGGTATAAGTAGGAGCAATAATGGTATATAATAAGTATAACTATATTGTTTAGTGACAGTTCTTATGTAAGAAAAGTATTGTTACAGAATAACTTGAAAACTATCCTGAAACTATACTCTTTATGTAGTAAAGAGTATCGCCGTCGCTATAATAATTTATACGAATGCGTTATGTTTGCAAACATTATTTTTACCTTTTGTTGCTGTTTCACTGGGTTGTATTCATCTACTTTATTCCCATTTTCACGAAGAAGCTTCTCTGCTTCTTGGCCATGAGAAACTTTAACGTCTCCATTATTTTCAGTTAGATAAAACTAAAAACATAGAACATTTTTTAACTTCCCATTCTTCTTAAAAAACCTCAATGTGTAAATCTAACATTTATGTCCTGTTCAGATGAGGTTTGCAAAGTAGTCGTCAACCAATTCACCATCGCATGCAGTTCGTTTATTTTACCAGTTTTACATAAAGAAACATTTTTGTAGTTCACAATCGATAGCCTTGTATAAAATTCGGCAGTTTCAAAATCAGAAAATCTGGATGAGAGAGTTTTTTTTAGCGATGTAAAGAATATATAATTCAATGTTACTGAAAAATTACTAAACTAGACAACTACTTAGAGCAAAGAAGTTTTAATTAAAGACAATAAAAAACTTAATGAAGATAAAATGCACATGCAAATACAAATTCGCTATTTGAGCAGTAGTTACATGAACAGG
The DNA here is from genome assembly GCA_031471325.1 of Catablema vesicarium. NCBI lineage: Eukaryota > Metazoa > Cnidaria > Hydrozoa > Anthoathecata > Pandeidae > Catablema > Catablema vesicarium. The sequence continues at coordinate 10,187 of JAUELI010137104.1, forward strand.
GTAAAAGGTGAATCTTTGGCATTGCAGCACTTGTTTATATTGTGAACACAGGATTCATATATATATATTGTCGTTTAGAAAATAATGAATAACATTCGTTAGCTCACTTATATGAATACCTCGTCAGTTAAAGGAAATCCGAAATTCTTTTAAATACTAGCTTTTAGTTTGTTGTTTATTATTCTGTACATTACTCATTTGCCTAAACACAATAGAAATTTTGCGTAGTTCAGAAGATCTTGAATTGTATTGCATTATGCTGAATAAGAGTTTGTTTACATTGGTGGTGAATTTTAAATAAGAATTTCGGATTTCCTTTAAGCTTATTTCAAAATATGAGAAGGAGAGGGATATTAAATCTTTACTATACCTCAACTTGTTTTGTTTCATCATTTGCATTGCTTGAAAACACGACTTCTTTGCCATTAGCACCTTCAACAACTTTGTTTTGACTGAACGCATTATCTTTTGAAGGTAATTCTTTTTGTGGATTCTCATTTATCTAGAAAAGAAAAAAGAAATACATATTATATCATAATATTATACACGAGGGTTAGCATATTAAGAGTTGCCTATTTTAAAGGTGTTACACACGTAGAAGAATTCGGGAGTGAGAATAATGTGATTGTAGCAGCTCCAACTATTATTTTGGTATGTAGGCAAACGATGAAACGAAGAAATAATACGGACAAGACTGCGGTATAGAATGCAACAGGAATTTGTGTTTGCGACATCTTCTTTCTTGATTTTTACTCCGAAGAAGAGGTTGAATTTTTCAATATTTTACGAATTATACTTCAACATTGTTAACAGTTAACATTAGAGTAATAAAAGAAAGATAATTTCAGTTCATTCCAGCATTATATACAAGATCATGGAATATATCATCTACTAAGCACTTACCGTCGTCAATGAATGTCTTTTACCATGATCAATAAAAGGAAACAAATCGTTATTTAGCGGTTCATAATAATACTTGCTATTAATTATCTCATTCTTACGGCTTGCATTTACCTGTATGGGTCGTTTGGGATCTTTTATATCAGTGGCAGGTGCAACATAATATCTCTTTCGATTCCTATCCATTGGATCATACTGCAACTGGAATCTTTGCAATTTGAGTTCATTAAATATTTTCTTGTTAAATTTCCTTTTTTGGGCTGGGACCTCTAATACTGGATGATTGCTATGCAATATTTCTTTCGTTATTTCATTTTTCTTTGTTGCTGTTGCATCTCTGTGTACCATATATCTACGTCGGTTCCAATTAAGATCAGGTTCCCAACCTGTCTTTCCAAGGACACGATTACGTTCCATTCTTATCCTCCCAAAGACATTATAAGGTTGCCTTCTTGCCCTCCCAAAGACATGAGAAAATTTAAAGTTTCTTGTTGTTGCTGCTGGTTTTTTTTGAAAATTGTCCTTCTTAGTCGAAAACAACACCCGCTTTATCGGTTTTATAAAAGCAGTATCTTTATATACAGGTTTCTGCTGTAATAATACTTTATGAAAAGTTCTTGGATATCTGCCACTTCTATAAATTCCATTAGTAAACGGATTTTGTAAAGATTCGACGAGTTTTTTGTCTGCAACATATAAAAATAAAGTGAGTAACACCCATTTATTCATTGAATTTTGCAACAACTGTCCCATCTTTGGATTTGTTTCAATATGATTACATTTTAATTTATAAATCTTCGTTGCTTTCTTCAGCACTTTTTACTCCAACAGAACTTGAAACCAAATATATATAACCGTATTGTCTTTTATTAATAATATAAGAATTTGCGATACTTTATAATTATAGTTTAATCTAGTTTTTAGCGTTTTTAAAGTCGCATCGATAACTAGAAAGTATTCTGAATAATTTTGAAGACATGAAGTTATCTCAGAGAGCCTACTGTGAAAGTAAAGCAAGCGCTACGTTATCCAACTGCGTAGAACGCGCTAAACAAATTACATTTTTTTGAAATGCAAGCAGAAAACACTTGCTTTAATAATTTATTTTTTCATTCCAAATACCCAGTGAAATCTAAGAAATTAATTTTTAAAAAACATAATTGATACGGTTGAATCTCCTCATCTCCATGATCACGTTAAGTGGAACCATTTCGAGAAATACGAAATAGGAAAAGCTTCGGATAAGTGAATAGTCCCCTGAAAGTTCCACTTGTCAAGAGTAGTACTTACTGTGTTATGTTTGTTAAGACAATAAAATAGGGTTCCAATTATGCCATTACGCGTGCAATAATTAAAGTTTTTCAAATACATTCTTCCAAACGGTATTCCACACGCATTAGAAGATTGAAATAAAATAATGTTGTATGAAAAAGGCCTTCTGAATACTGAATAAAGAAAATATTAAACTAGCTACTTTGCACATACAGTAAACCTCCGAATGCATGCCCTGCCAATTTTAAGTAGGGTAGGGTACTTTATCAATTTTTAAATTTAGAGTGAGGGGCTGGTGGATAGGAGAAGGGGGGGATGTCCCAAACCCGTTTTGCAGGTTGTCTATGGTTAAAAGAAATTTTTTATCATGACGTCATTTACCCGCAATTCGAACATTTTTTGTTTGGTGTTTTAGTGACACAAAATCTTGCGGGATCGAAGAAGCAGGACGAAATTGTTACGGGCAGGTTGTTTTTAGTTTTTTTTGTTTTGTTTTTTGAAACCGAAACATCCAAACACCCTATTCTATTCAAGTTCTTCCTTCAAATGTCTTCATCTTCTCACTTGTATAAATACTCCAAAACAATGAGCTTTATGTATATGTGTTGGTGCGTGCGGTGTGCAGCATAAAAGCAGCAAAAAAATATATCAATTCGTTAAAAACAGTTAATTGTTCTTTCTTTTCTTTGACTTGCAAGCTAATAATATAGCTAGCTAGCTATATATTTTTGATAGGGCTGGATAAATATATAGCCATATGCATGTGATATGTTGTAGGTACATGTGGAATGTAATTCATGAAGAAAAATCAGGTAGCTATCTACCACAAGCTGGTTCAAACATGCAAAATCATTACCTGTGTTCCATCCCGAGTGCGGCTTTCACCCCGAGTACGGCTCGGGATTCTTATCGTCCCGAGTTCGACATGGGACGCC
>JAUELI010137436.1:0-13280 GCA_031471325.1 Catablema vesicarium
TTGACCGACAGACGGATAGGATTCCATTACAACATATCACACTCCTTCGTCGGTGTGATTTAAAAACTCTTTTTAACATCATCATGTTCAAGGTCTTCAGGTTAAAAAGACGAATTTGCCGTGCTCTCATTTTGACGGTTAAGAAATGACATGTGCTGAATAGAACTATTTTTATAATATTCATGATAAAGAACATTGGTTCTCACCCTTGAAAAAACTGTCAAATACACAACCTGGAAACTTCAGTATTGTCCCACACTATTGCGATAGTTTCAGGGAGCAAAATATAACACAGTGTGAAATACCACCGAGTACGGTCTCGTATATTCCCGTATACGAACGGCGTATTGCCATATAAGGCAGCATTCGGTGGTATTTCATGCTGTGTAATGGACCAATCTGACAGAATATTTCATTACGATGGTGCAATGCAATATCTGCGAAAACAATCATATAATATTTTGCTAAAATCTTCCCGAAAATATGTCTGATTCTTTATTCGAAAGTTAAGTTATACATTGTTGACACGCATTCAGTGCGGCAAAAACCTGTTCAAAGTCCGCAAATCCTACGTTACAAGAACATTGTTCAAAGGTTATTTTGCGAACTTTGAACAGGTTTTTGTACTTGGACTTGCCTAATAATAATAATAACAATAATAATAATTACTTAAATACGATTTCCTTCTTGAAATCAAGTGATAATTTAGGACGAATACAATGGCTTCTTTTCCATCTCATGCGTGAAGAAATTCGTTAACAAAGTTCTTGATTGGGTTTTGTCTTTAAAACTCAATCAAGAATTTTGTTTAAAAATATGGAAAGACAAACCAAGACAAACCTACAAGAATTTTGTTAAATTTGTTAAGTTGAAAGCCAGAGGGCAAAAACCTGTTCAAAGTCAGCAAATTAAAATTGCAAGATTCAAACGTTGTTCTAAGGCTATTTTGCGGACTTTGAACAGGTTTTTGCCCACTGGGAAGCCACATGTTTAAAATATTGACGTTTCACTCACTACTACTCGTTTGATTACGAATAATTGTCGATACTGTTCGTAGACGTAACGATCTTTTCATGGTATCTTTCTTTCCTAATATTAGTTTGAATAGTTTGATGTAATTTTGTTTTAATTCTGACATCGAAACCGGGTATATAATCGGATTAACGACTAGGTATACAATAACAAATATACCAAGTATATTTGCAACGTGAAATCGATTGATTTTTTTGAATTCTGCAAACAATCGAATTACATTCGGAATGATTATCAAACCGATAGTAACAATATTTAATTTGAATACATCCGATATACTCCGTTTTAACTTTCGTAGTTTTGTTAGTTTTTCAGAATCCGCACCACATCGATTTCGAATGAGTAATAATTTCCTTATATGGTAATCTCGTACGTGCATGGTGTAAAGTGAAAACGACATCAAAATAAGGGACGATCCAAACACGGTTGTGTACATTAAGGAATTCTTTATTGTCATGTAGGTTTTTATATTTTGTTTCTTGAAAGATAGAGTCTTATAAATGTAAGGTATTAGCTCAATGACAGCTGATAGAAACCAGGTTACAATTAAAGAAATTTTCAATGCTTTTTTTGTTACCAATTGATGATACCGTAAGCAATATTTTATTGCAATAAACCGATCAAGCGATATAAGTACAGTAGTTAATATGGACTGAAAGTAGAAGAAATGCATGACGGATAAATATCGGACATCTGATTTGTTTGATATATAGTAAGCCATCAAACTAAACGAAAACAATACGTCGCTTAGTGACAAATTACATAACAAAAAATAACGGTAATCATGCAGATTTCGATTTTTTATAATCATTAACACATTACACGCATGAATCATAATCACTATGGTAACGCTTACATAAACAATCACCATCAACTCAAAGTTAACCATAATGGTAGGGTGGTGTATGATATACGTTTAATACTTGAAAAATGTTCTTGTTTTTCCCAAGTAATCTTATGATGCATGAATCTCACTTCGAAACTTTTCTGTTTGAAGACATTTATTTTCTACTTTGTTATTATGTTTTTGAGCATGTTTTTATATCAACCGGCACCAATGCTATTTATAGATATCGACTTATTTCCGAAGATTTTACAAGAAAGAATCCTATCTTATTTTCATTAGTGATTATATCAAATATTATTTTTCCTTTTAAAGTGAACTGATAAATATATATTTAAGACCAACTTGGAACACATTGCTTTCTTTCGTTTTCTGCGTGTTAGGTTGTGAATAAGCATGAGTCCTAGATTGTGAATAAGCATGAGAATAAAGTTGTATTATCTTCCATTATAATTATCGCTCATATAAACTTTAAATAAAGAGAAGGTAAACGAAGGGGTTGGTGGAATGCGAGAAGGTTGATTGTTACGTTTGTAACATAAATACGGGGGTCGGGGAGTAATGAAAACCATAAAAGATATTTTCTAGAAGTTGCAGAGATTTTTTAGCATTGCTTCAGGATCAGATATGAGCTAGACAGGATTTCTGCCTCCTCTTGCTTCCTTTAAAACCTTATTTTATGCTTTAATCGTATATTGATATGTTTGAATAGTATCAATGCGTAATTTGTTTTGCTGACCTGAAAATTGCGACGTGGCATTTTCGTCATTATAATTCGCAGACCGGAAAGCGGGTTAAAAATAACTCGCCTTGCTAAAAACCTAGCTAAAACGAGTGATTACTCGCTCGGGAAAAGTTTCTTGTCCTTAACTACGTTGAGAAAATCAGATCTTGAAGAAAGAAGGCTACAATCATGGTCATATATCATGGTCATATATAAGTCTTAAGTCTCTTGGATAAATCTCATGGGACTTTCTCTAGTCATTTTTAGAGTTTTCGTTTTTCTTGTGGTGCCACAAATTCGTCAAAATTCACGAACGTCTCATTATTTATGACTATGATTGTCTGGAAAAACAGTTTTTGCCAATTTCCGGCAAAATAACGCATTTTTGACTGACTTTTACATCCTAGGCTAGAAAAATCCATTTACTACCGTTTTGGCCCCCTGGAATTATCAAAATTCATTTCCAGGCTCTAATCTTAGTTTTTTGTAACTGTCTGTTTTTCAAAATTCTTAGAATTGATTTTTTTCAGAAAAAATGCAAAAAAATCCAGATTTTTGTTTCAAACTTGTAGATACACCAAATTCTTCGAAATTCTCTGATATTTTTTTTCCGTTTAACCCCTGGTTTTTCAGATATCTTACATTTAAAAAAATTCAGACAACCATATGGTCATATATATTTGGGACAAAGGAAAAGTTGGGCATAAATTCATGTTTTCAACTTTTACGAAAAACCAGTTTTTTCGATGCCAAATAAAAACTAGGCAAAAATTCGAATTCGTTGGAAAAGCCTGGGTACTAGGCTGCTAAAACACGCAAAACTCGTTGAAATTGAAGAACCACCTAAGAACTAAGATCCTAAGTCTTAAGTCTCTTGGATAAGTCTCTTGGATAAACATCAGAGATAAATCTCATGGGACTTTCTCTAGTCATTTTTAGAGTTTTCGTTTTTCTTGTGGTGCCACAAATTTGTCAAAATTCACGAAGTCTCATTATTTATGACTATGATTGTAGAAGCTATCCAACTAATAAAGTGGTTATTTGTTAGGGGTAAAGTCAAAAAGGGGGATAATGTTCCGCGCTCAACATAAACTGTAATTAATTATTCATCAAAAATCCAGTGAAATGAGCGGCGGGCCTTAGATCATTTCTAGTTGCGAGTCCTTCTTTGCTTATACGTCCATGATTAGACTATATACTTTGTCTCATCTTGATACTTTCACAAAGTGATAGAAATAATGACTATTATATCTATAGAAAATCTCTATTGTCGTGGCATTTTTTGATCTAAGGCGCGCCGCTCATTTCACTGGATTTGTGGCGAATAATTAATTACGGCCGATGTTGACCGCACAAATAACCACTTTTTCAGTTGAGTAGCTTTAGTTCTACGTTTAAATATCTTATTTAACTTTGTCAGTGGTTGTTTTGAGGAAAAACGTTTCATATCGTGAAAATTGCTGTAAACATTATAAGTTAGTTTGCACTTAAAATCTTCTCCGTTTTATATGTTAGAAAGGTGCCGACATCTTGCCTGCAGTACTAGGTATTATCCCATCATCGAGGATTGTATTCTCCGAGTTTCAGTTCAAAACATTGAGGAAATCGCAGGTAAGGAGGGTTTTGGTGAAAATCATCCCGACTATTGTTAAAAATAATTTATGTCATAAATAAATTATCCGCTGGTAAAAAATACCTTGGTTCACTTAAAAAAATTGAGAAAAATATGTTCCAAGTCTTAAAGTGTGACTGTGGACAATACCATTTACATTTACAACTACTCATATGGGAATATGTAATAAAAATTACGAGTCTTTCAAAACATTCAAAACACAATTTGAGTCTTACTCTTAAAGTCTAGTTTCCACACAGCTACATTTTCCGCTCGAGCGCAAACAAGTCGGGAGCTTTTTTCTCTAGAGCTTGATTTGGTTCCCATTAAAATTTTCCTCGTAAAATTCATCATGTCATTTTTTTCATCATTCATTATCTTGAAATTTTTCTACAATAGCAAACAATTACGTAATAGATTAAAATACGGAAATTTGATTGGGTATCTAGACCTCCAGAGAAATACTAAGTACACAAAAGTTAAATTAATATAAACAGTTACGTAACGAATTCCAATACTTGAATCTGATTGGGTATGTACACTCGAGAGAAAAACTATGTACGCAAAAGTAGAATGAATTCAACTTTTCTCTTGAAGCTCAAGAGCAATCGAAATCTCTGAGTCAGCGGTGATTTATTAAAAGTGCGCATGCGGTTTTGAAAAGCTCCTGAGCTTTTTCCGCCCGAGCGGAAAATGCAACCGTGTAGAAACTAGCCTTAATGCTAGTATGGGAATATGTGATAATTATGTAGAGTCATTTAATACATACATTTAACATCCTCTAGATAATTGTAACTATTTTACCAGATTAAGTCTCACTTTTAATGAACATGAATTAAGTGGCTAGCGTTGTGCTCTCAATTTTGAAGAAAATTGAAGCTTTCATTTATCCTTATCATGGAGTATTTATGTATATTTGTGTATTTATTTAGGGACATTAGTATATATATATACAGAATAATTCATATAGTATCTCTCTCTCTTTCATATATGAAATCCCCACAAAATATAATAAAAATTAAGTTTGGGCTTATAGTACATGGAATTTTCTCCTGGTAAAAAATGTGACATATACAAAATTTCCTTTAAGTAAGGAAACAATTTAAAAAATAGAATTTTAAAGGTGATTTATGTGAGGATGCCATCTAATTTGTTATGTTATTGTAGCTGAAACCCCAAATTTCCTCATCGGATAAAAACAATGATTGAGAACATCCATTTACTAGAACCTACGTGAAAATTAGATCCCCTCCCCACCTTGTATGCAGACGTACAAATTCTTAGACTCTCTCCTCGCATGCATGTTCATACCCGATAATTCGGGAGATAGTGGCACAAAAATAGACATATCGTAAGGCGTATGTGCGGTAGAATTAAAGTTATGTGGTTCTGTGTAGATCCTTTGCGCGTAAGGCATAAGTAAGGTGATGTATTGCATAATACACTGCTACACTATCTACATAATACACACAAACCTGTATTATAAACAAATTTTAGTAAAAAACAGTATAAAAACGAGAGTGAAACAAAGAAGGAGAAGACCGACCTGCAGTTATGTAGTATCCTCTATCAAAAGATGAAGTATTCTCTGGATAGACATTTCAAAGGATTTGAAACCTTCTGGATAGTGGTTGAAAGCTTTTTCCAATTGCCTGTTGATGTTTTCAGCAGATGCTCCTTGGGATATCATGCGTTTATAGAACTGTTTTTTTCTTGGTAAAAAATTGCGCGCGCATAAAATGTATAAAACTTCGAACGACAGACTAATAATAATATATCTATGTTATATATACCTTACTTGCCTTAATTTTTGCGCCTTCTATTTTTCGCACCCAAAGTTTTAGCGCACCCTTGGTAATATGCTATTCGCGCGACCTTTAATATTCGCGCAGTTATGATGTTTTCAAAATGATATTACCTCCAGCCAGAGCAAATAAGTGCTAAAAGTCCCGTATTTTTTCCAGATACGGAAGAAGATAGTGCAGAAAGTTTAATGGCGAGGAAGATTTTATCATTGAGGATAGCAAGAACATATTTAATTACATTTTTTAATACTCTTATAATACTCCTTTGGGTATACGAAATTGTTAGATAAACTGTATGGATTGTATCTTCAAAACATTTTATGATTATAATTGAATATTCACTGTTTTCAAAGTTTAATATTATGAAATTTGATATGTAAATTATTGGTCAAAATCTGTTTCGTCTACTGTAACACACCAATCATGTGCGACTATGCTGAAACTAATACTGTATTTGGTTTTTGTCACAAATGAATTCATTCAAAACATTTCTCTAAATAAATAGTTCCAGGGAATAGGGCATAGTTTCCAAGTAGGCCAGGGAATTGCGTACCATTTATCATATGTACACTGATTTGAGGACATCAAAATAGTACCAGTTTTTTGTCAAAATTTAATGAATATAAACTTTTTTTGTTCACTTGAAGGACGCAAAATTACCAGTTATATTACTGAATATTAGTTATACATTAGAATAACCAGTTCCAAAATTGGTCTGGGTATAGCTGTCATGGTTTCTTGACCTTTCCAAAAGAGAATGAAGAACTTCTTAAAAATTGTAATTAAAACAACTAAAATGTTCAGTAATTTCGTTCTTGTGATAGATTTTTTTAATTTGAAGATTTCCAGTGTTTGTATATACTGTATATAATTTTTTTTCAAACCATACAGTAGGACATCACTATAACTTTAAAACTCAAACTCGTGTTTCAAAGAGTGTAGACATTCCAAATATTTGTGGTTATAAAGCTATAACAATTAATAACACACTTTACCTAATTTAATAAAACAATTAACTTTAGAGCTGGCTAGCTACCTGACAAAGAATGAAGCAGTAATGTTTGTTATATTAAATTTTGAAAGGTAAAAAAACCTAAAATCTAATAAAACCAATTGGTAAAGCATACAAACATGAAGTTATTGGCTGCAAATATTAGTCTGTTCAGCTCTTTAGTATTCAGTTCATTTTCTTTTCTCTGGAGTAAAATTTCTCAACTCTCCGTTTTCAAAACCAATGTGATAGTTATACTGCACTTAGTATATACGAGAACTGTCTTATCGAGTCAAGACCGCGAATTAGGCTATTCGATGAAATACCCACATTTCATGGGTATTAGAAGCCGATGCTAGGGCTTTCTTACTCTCCTTTCTTTCCAATTTTTTGTTCGAGAGAAGATAAGGTTGATAATACATAAGAAGAGGAACATCTCTAGTAAGTAATCGAACACCTCTCCTCTTACTTTCTCACTGGAGCAGCCGCTCTTGGCAAGTACGCAAATCAAATAGCTTTGTACATGGTTCAAAATTACGTACATCGATCATCTTCTAAAATATGGGTATTCTAACTTCCAAATCCTCTTCTTTCTCAGCAGCTATATCCGACATCATTTTTTTGCATCCCGAGTTCATAGTTTATTTCGCACAGATCTTTCTAAATGAGTCCGCCTTTCGTGGTGCTAACTAAAGATTGACTTTGAAAAGACTGCCAAAGACATGGAATTCGACATCATTTCTCTCCCAATGTTATTATGCTTGTGTGCAATGCTATTTTTCAATCTCACCTTCAAGATTAATGTCAAAATTCTGGCCAACCTAATACTCTGTACATCGAACGTATTTCCCTACTTCCAAACTGTACTATGAGACTACTGTCACTTAAGTCTCATAGAGTAATATTCCCGTCAATATAATGACTGTTTCAATTCAGAATACATTTACTGTTGACCTTCTCCATGAAGCAGACTTCCCTGAGTTCTAGGACATCTCGATCGTTAGAACAGTTAGTTTTGGTAAAAACCTAAATGGAACATAATTCTCTTTTTTCTTGGAATAATATTCAAACTAACTGCCACCTACAACCTTACACTTGGCCTCAAAAAATGTTTTCTTGCTACTTATTATTAAACTGCATAATTTTACCCAATAAATATATATATATATATACCCATTGTTTATTTATCTGATACGCACTCTCTGTTTGTGTTGTCTTGAATACTGTATTGTATATATTTTTTAATTACCTAAAGGGATCGCGGCTAGTTATGGTATCCCTTCAGTAGTTTTATTTTTTGTATTTTTTGTATTTTTTTATTTTTTAAATATTTTCTACTTTCTTATATATTTAGAATTAACCAAACCTTGTACTTATACTACTGGTAAAATAAACTTATTTTTATTCTACCTATCTACTTCAAGTTTCAATGGCATATCACGTGGTTCAGATAGTACTGGGGTGAGTCAAATATGTCCTCCACTCACACAACTACATCCATTGAAAATAGGTCGTACTGAATAGGGCTATGAGAGAAAACGCTCTGGTGAGTAGATTGAATTGAATTAGCAGAACTTTTAAAAAATATATGACGATGCAAGAAATTGGAGCAAAGGATTATAAATTTTGGATCAATTTACATTCTTCCTAAACAGACAAAAAATTAGTTAATTAAAAGGCATCAATTTATTTGGACATTTTCTCTAATTATTCATGCATTAAAAAACTATTGTAGTTTTTCAATTAATTCCCTGTTTAATCATGATTCAATTAAATTTCCTTTACTTTACAACAATTAGTGATTTTATTTTATTATATGCAATGTGAATTGTTCTGTTGAATCATTAGTCACTTTCTCTAATTATATGAATTATAAAACTTTTGTAGTCCTCAAATTTTTCAAAAAGATTCCTTAACAACTCCCTCAACTCATCACTTATCCAATTAAATTCGATATTTTTTGCACTATATGCATTATAATAAATTGTTCTTTTGCTAAATATAATGGTTATTTTTTTGTGCAAATCATCAAGTCTAGAACATTCTTTTTTAGCCCCCCCCGAGAAAGAATATAATCAAACCATATATAAATTAAGCTTTCCCTCGTTCATCATTCATTAGACTGGCTAAATAGAAAGAATGAAATGTTTAAAAATCACTCTTTTACAGAACGTTATCTTACGGAAATCGACACATTTTATGAACTGGGCATGCAAAATTCTTTCTGAGCGAAAAGTAAAAAATAATATCACTAAAAAATCAACAAATATTTGTTAATTATTATTTAAATATTTGCTTCCTCGTTTGTATTTAAAATAAATATCGAAAAAGACCTGTGTATTTGATTCTGTACATAAAAATATGCAACATCTTTACCATAGTTTTGTATGGAAATCTCTCACAGTGTGAAATACTACCGAATACGGTCCCGTATATTAACGTGTACGGACTGTGTCTTTTTTCATTGTATTTAATACGAGGAAGACTTTTTAAAAACATCTGTGCCGGAGTGATTCGATTATCTATTACTTAATAGATTGAGCTCATAGCTATTTAAAAAATAGAACAGTCGAAATAAATAGAAATAAGCTTAGGGGAGGAGTAATTTTTTAGCATAAACTCGGGCTATATGGCCTGAATCTATGCTCGTAAATCTCTCCTCCACATTCGTAATTATAGGTATTTAATAAATTAAAAAATAAACCGGGGGTTGCACTACAGTCACGAAGCTATAAAACACAACTACAAAACTCATAAATAAGCTCTTTTAAATAAAGTAAAAAGATAAATGACGGAGTAACTCATGTTTAATCAAAGACATACTCTGGAACAAGGTATTTAAACGGGGCCTCTTAATATTTGTGTGAAATCCTTTATTGGTGTTAAGATATTATATATGTGAAAGTTGGAAATCGACGATCCATACCTTGCTATGGGTTTGCTATTAATATTATTATTGTTTGTATTATCACTTTATTTTACATGGGTGAATGATGTACAGTCAAACTATATACTTAACTATTTACATCCATCCCAGATACAATGAAAAGCCTATTCAAAATGTGGAAATATATAAAGCATGTAAATGATTTCTACATAAACTAAGCATAAACAAACAAATAGTTCATGTTCTTTTCAGACCTAATTAACATATCCTAGTCCTTATGTACATAATCTTTGCAATCTACAAGCTAACTATATAAAATGTATGTTATATTTAGATCCACCTCACCACCATGCAAATAACTACAATACTTTTCGTACTATTTTACACATTTAATGATGTGAGTTCAGCATACATCACAACTGAATTAAATGATGGTGTCTACAGCTTTGCTGACACTAGTGGTGGTGGGTACAATTCCATGTTTATTGTAACTACAGATGGTGTTATAGCTATAGAACCTGTAAAAACTTCCTACGAAAAAAAGTTTTTGGAAGCGATTAAGAATGTAACAAACCAGCCAATAAAGTATTTACTAATTAGTCATAATCATTGGGATCATGCAAGTGGTGGAGAAGTGTTCAAAGATGCCGGTGCAACTACACTTGTTCATGCTGAAGCTTATGAATCGATGGCTGGTAATAAAGGACCAGATATGATAGTACCAGATGAAAGTTGGGAAGGCAAAACAAAAAATATCACATTAGGGAACACAACTATTACATTGTATTTTCTAGGTATGAATCATGGTTTAGGCATGACTGTATTTGTACTACCTGAAACAAAATTTGCATACATGGCTGACCTGGTAACACCAAATCAAGTTCTGTTTTCCTTTGGACCAGATTTTAACATGAAAGAAATGGAACGTACATTAACAGAGATTATTCTACTGGATTTTGATCGAGTCATATACTCACACAATCAAGCGAATGCATCATATGGTGGTACTAAGCAAGAAGTTAAGGATTTTCTTCAGTATATTATAGATTTGCGTGTGGGGGTCACGACCCTGATGCAAAACAGTTCTATAAATCCATTTGCAATTCCGAAACTGTTGAAGTTACCCCAATATGCATTATGGGGAGGCTTTGATGCCTATTTTGAAATGAATGTGATACGTATGATCACGGAGGTAGTATTGGGCCCATACCCATGGAGAGCAGAACGTGTACCAATGTGCTAAGTAGAAGTAGCAGGAAAATCGATGTGTAGAATGAAATCAAGTAGTGTTCCAATGTGTAAAGAAGAAACAAAGAATGGTTCACCTACACTGAAAGTTAGTTTCGAGTTATTTTTCTTCTTGCTGGTCGCTATGGTACCTTTCTTCTGATGATGGAGATAGAGTTTCGAATATTTTCGTATATTAATAGAAGGAAGGGACTTAACCTACATTTGAAAATCATTATTTAGTTTTCTGTTCGTTGGAAAATATTCATGCTGCGCAGGGAGTAACTTTTGCAACCATTTGTAGTATAAACCTTTCGTAGGTGACTGAAAATATTTCTATTTTCAACAATTTCTGAAAGTTTTTACCCATGAAAGTTTTTCCTGACAAACGTTTTTCGCTCAAGGTATATATTAGAATGGGTTTAATTTATCTTTGTGTTAGTGCTGTGGGAGCCTCTGTGTTAATAATAATTTTGATTTATTGGTATACTTTTACTGTATTAATATTGAAATTAAAACACTTTCAAGTAGATTACTTTTAATAAACCATACTTTAAAACATATATCTTTATTATTTACTATATTCGAGTGAACATGCCTGGTTTTCACAATCTTATGCGTATGCTTACCCCTGTAACTAGTTCCCAGCCTTCTTTAGATAGCTGATAATGATCCCTAGAGCTTTTTGATAAACAGAGGATTGCAGCATGGGGAATTGCTTACACAAATTACCAATAAAAATGAGCAGACGGGACTCTATGTGTAGGGATAAAACGTCATAAAACATAATGGCAGCTCATTCACTCAAATTGGTGTATTAATGTAGGGTTGAATTGCACTTCTCAAAGCAAGTTCAAACTAATTGTTTTTTATTAAAGTTGGTTTAAGCATCCTTAGTACCACCATCCTTGGTTCGTTTGTTCAAAAGTTACTGAATAAAAGATGATCTTGGAACGAAGTTTTTTGTCTAAGTATGTATTGCAATAATAGATTAAATCAACGTTTAACCCTTTCAAGGCTGCCCCCTTACCAGTTTTTTTCAAACAACTCTTTTAATAATGGTTCAGCTAGTATGATATTTTGTAACATTTCCTAACAACTTATAAGACACTTTTATGGAAAGTTTCAACACCATAACAGTTACCATTCTGAAATTAAATACCATAACTTTGAACCAGCTATCATTTTCCTTTCAAATCCTTGTAAAAATAGCCAAAATTGATTTTCCAATAACTTTTTATGAAATTGAGCAATTTTCTTTAAACTTTCAAGATATGTTTATATTACCACTTCAAAAGAAAATTACGTCATTATTTGATGACGTGTTTTTAGGACGGGTTTTTTCAATCGTTTTGATTTTTGTCAAGTTTGGCGCGTCGTAACTCAATGAAAAAATATATTGTTGTAAACATCGGAAGATTTGTTAAATTTAAATCTAACAGAAAGTCAAAACAGAATTGAATTATCTATTGTTAAACTCTTTGGAATGGAATTTAAAAAAAGTCGGTATTTGATGACGTCAGCACAACGTGGCGGCCATTTAGAATTATTTTTCTGATCTCACTCTGTTCCTTCCATCAACAGCAACATGTGTGCCAAATTTTTTGGCCATAGCACTTATACTTCTTGAGATTTCGAAAAACGAAAAAAAAGCCTAATCTTAATTGGGTCAATAGGATGACAGCTTAATTATAGTATTATAATAAGGAATTTATGATGATTTTATTATGATTTATTAATATTGGCTATTGCACCTGGAAAGCATATAGAATATTGTGCAAAGCTAATAAGATATTCAAAGACCTGGAATGATTGCAAGGATATTGAAAAGTAAGACTGGATAGAGCACTATATATCGCTGTTATATTCTATTGCTTTTTCCTTTATGTCGGCTTTTTTTGATTGCGCCAACCTCACATACAAGATGCGAAGCGGGACGTTCAGAATGACGGTAAAAAAAAGAAGTGATATTTCATGTGACGTCATATTCAGCCGACATTCGAAAAAAATGCTGACGTCATGTTTTTTTTTTTTTTTGATGCAATTGGTATATCACTTTAGTGTCTATCATAACTGAACAGTTTGAGTTAATTCAAAGCCTGGTTCTAAAGTTACGAAACAGTTTTTTAGGGAATTTGTAGGTTGAAAAATATGCTGA
>JAUELI010137547.1:0-13259 GCA_031471325.1 Catablema vesicarium
CTCTCATAAATATTCACAAAAAATTGCAATCAGAGAGAAGTTTTCAGGGGAAAACAGGATAATTTCACGTAAAACTATAAGGAGATATTCACCTGGATTATTTTCAGCTTGCAGTTGTTGGAAAAAATCAATTGATGCCTGGAAATATTCATTCTCTCTCTCATCGTTATTGACTTCTTCAAGCAGCTCACTCTGGTTCGCCATGTTTACTTTCAATTTTGACTTCTGAACTCAAATTTGCTGATTGATGCAAAATATGTGCGTTGTGATTGGTCGAAAAAAAATTGAGCTATATATTCGCTTATCGAGCGATCGCAAAAGTAGGAATCAATCCTACTCTGTCGCTCGCATAAAGTCGACAGATATTTTTCAAGCTTCATTGATTTTATACTCACTGCGCACGCGTAATTAAAAAAAGCGATCGCAAAAAATCGCGCTCGCGACTTTTGCACTGAGTGGAAACCCACCTTTAGGTTAGGGGGTTGTTATCTACATTTTATTCTACATAACAGAAAGAGATCGGAATTAAACGCAAATTTCAGAGTTTATAGAAACAAAGATCTTTATAATTGTGAAATAAGAGAATAGTTAATCTTATTCAAATACTTGACAACTTCCGTATGATGTGAATACAACATGTTATATTGTAATGTCGAACCCCGAAATACGTGGCTAAACAGTATTGCTTGAAATACCGCTATGTTTGACGCTGAAAAAGAAAGAAAATAAGAAAAAAAAGAAAAAAAGGCCGTTTAAAGGTATTACTTGCTTTCAGCAGTAATCCAAAAACACTAAAACAAAGTATTTGAAGTGCAGAGATTTGACTTGGTTGCGAGGATATTGGAGGAACGTCACAAAAAACAGAAACGGTTTTAAAGCGTTCAGAAGGTGCTATTTCATTTGTCAACGAAGCCTATCCTCTATGCTCCAAATCAGATTGAGACTATGGTAGAGAGGCGCTAGAAACCATCATGGCAAAAAAGAATCCCAATCCAGATCAGAGTATAAAAAATCCAATATTTATTTTTGCTGGTTACGAAAGTGAGATGGCAGAATTTGTAGCACTCAATTGTGGATTTACCAGAAGAATCTAAACAATATTAAAATTTGAGGACTTCAACTCAAAAGAGCTTTTCGATATCTCCATATAGAGGATTTTTCAATTGATTGCTTTGGAAGAGTTCCAATATCGATGGTGTCTTCCAACAATGCTGCTTTGTGAGTCTATTCAAACACAACAACAAAGTAAATTGGATTTGGATTGCAGCGAAACAGATCTGATAAATTTACTATCGGAGACATAGAAGGAGGAATTGATGAGTTTTTAGTAAATATTGAAAAGTTGTCTGTAACAATCATTTCGAGATGCATCAACTCCAACTGATGTCGTTGCTGTTATGTGTCTACAACAACAGATCACGATCCAAAGCAACCCACTGGAACTGGGGCACTAAGGAGAGATTCTAATAATTCGGAAATAATTCTGAATATTTCAGGACTTGACGTAGTCATAGTATCACCATAAGGCCAACATATAATCGCACCCCTTTCTCTCAGAAGCATTTCCTTTGTTTTGACAACGACAATGATGATTGTGTGTAACATTTTCCCTAAACAAGTCCCTTAACCTAGCCTATATATTTTAGTTTATTCATTTGCCTTGTTTGTTCTCTTATGTTTTTTAACTGATGAAATTATTATTTTTAAACTAATCCTGACTATATATATATTACTATATTGAATCTGTTTGATCAGATATCATTTTTTCATGACATTTATTGCGTTCGTTTGGCATCAAAATAGTATGGTCGTTGAAGTTTTTAACCAGAATTTTTCAGTGGTTACATACATTAATTTGAACTGTCTATCAAAGTGTCAGCTGTATACATTAATTTGAACTATCTGTCAATGTACCACCTTTAGCATAATTTTTCCTGGTTTCACCCCAACGTTTCCTTCAACAACCATACTAAAAAGCTTACAGACACCATATAATAAGTTACATTTGAACAAATATTTTTGCATTCATATATTTTCGTTGTGATCATTTCTTATGTAAGCCAAGACGGCTATTTGGATATTATGAATTAAATAAATATCTTCTGTGTTATATTTATCACAATTTTCTCATTTTTTTGAGAATTTAAGTACACATGATATGGTATGGGTTGTTAAAACCTGTTAAAATAGTTTTCTTCTTTCTTCTGCCTAACTGTAGAAACCAACTTTTGCATCTCCCTTCGTTTGGGAAAATTGGTACACACAAAATGAAATTTATTGATGAGGAATCACAAAAAAGAAAAGCAGATCAATTTTTTATTGTATTATGCTGGAAGTACTGTTTTTTAACCTAGGCCGATCCGAACTCTCTAATATTTTCAGGCATGCCCCTGGTGTTTGAAGAGTCATACTAAGCCATACTCAATATAAATATTCAGAAGTCATTCTACTAAATCTGCGTACAGCTTTTGTATAAATGACATAATTTCTATTGTTGCTCGAGTATTAGGGGGATGGAGGGGGTAAAAATCTGTAGAAAAATTGCATGCATACATACTAAATGGATATCAGAAATTACTGAATTAATAAAAATGTTTTAAAGTCTGATAAACTTTATATTTTTCATAAGTCAAATCGATCATTCAGATATGAATTGCAGGTAAAGTGTCCTTGGCTGTGTTATTCACGAAAAGTAAATGGTGCTTTTTGTCTGCATTGTGGATTATTTGGAGACGAGTTTCCCAATAAAGGAAGTGAATTTTTTTTTTTATCCCTGTTCCATTTACTTACTGGCCAGATGCCCATTCAACTTTTACTAGGCATAATAATGGCAAGTTTGGTGGTCTTCATACTCACTAATTGACAATTTTTGCTGGGTTTTTAGCAGTTTTTTTGGGTAAATCTCTACTAGTTGACATTTTAGGCAATAATAATTAAAAAAAGTTGCTGAAAATAGGAAGAAGCTTGTACCGATTGTACAAGCAATTATTTATTCAGGGAGGCAGGGTCGTGCTTTGAGGGGAACATAGGGATGCTTCTCAATACCAAGGAGAGGTTGGGAGATTCTCATCTGGTAGGGTTGGAAAGTTTGTAGAACTTTTGTATTTTAGAGCGCAAGGTGGTGGATCTTGCTGATCACCTGCACAATTGTCTTAGAAAAGCTACTTACATATCTAAAAGCACTCAAAATGAATTAATCAATTGTTGTAGTGAGGTCATTTCTGAAACCTTGTTAAGTGAAATAAAAAATAATGTTTATTTTTCAATTCTTGCTGATGAGGCATCCAATATGTCCCATAAGGAGCAGATGTCATTAGTTTTACGTTTTGTGGACTCCAGTTATAACATCAGAGAGGAATTTTTAAGGTGCATCCATTGCGATGAAGGATTGGCTGGTAAGGATTTGAAATTTGTTTTGCTAAAATGCTTAGAGGATAATCTTAATTTAAAACTAGGCAATTGTAGAGGTCAAGCTTATGATGGTGCGGGTGATGTTGCAGGTCATAAAAATGGTCTTTCAGCTCACATTCTTAGATTGGATAAAAAAGTTATTTTTGTTCATTGCAATAGTCACCGCCTAAATTTAGCTGTTGGTAAATCATGTACTGTCGGTTTGGTTGCACATGTTTTTTAATTGGTCTGAAGGAAGACAATGAGCATTGTCAAAAACATAGATAAATATTGCCCAAACTCAAGTTTTACCAAGTTAAAAGATGTTTGTCGCACCAGATGGGTATAAAGGATTTCAGGTTTAGATTTATTCCAGGAGTTGTATCTTGCAATTTATGTTACCCTAGAAGAAATGAAACTAAATCAAACCGGAAAAACAATTTAACTATGATACATCAAAACAACAAGTTGTTGGGTTTTTTAATGGGACTGCAAATTTTGAGTTTATTATAACTCTTCTTATAACAAGAAATCTTTTGGATCTCACTCTCCTTGTAACTAAATTGTTACATAATAAGACCATTGATATAATGGAAAGTATGGACCTTATTCGGACATTAAAAAATGATCTTCTTCAAACACGTACCAATGTTGATTATTTTCATGACGTCTGGTATAAGGAAACTCTTGCATTGTGTGAGCCAGTGGGTATTGGTGAGGGAAAAAAGAGGAGAGTTGGAAGGCAAACAACTCGTAATAACCACCCTTCCTCTTCAACTTCTGATTTTTATAAAAAAGCAGTCACGAATCCTTTTTTAGATCATGTAAATAGTGGGTTCTAGATTTCAGCCCATGGCATTGAATGCTTATGATGGTCTTTGTACTGTTCCTGCGAAAATGGTGGTTCTTCTTTCTAATAGGAAAGTAAATTGGAAGGAAAATTCTAAAAACTTCGCTTTATTTTATGTAGATAACCTCCCAAACCCGTTGAAATTGAATGCAGAGTCAGAATCCTCAACTGGACAAAAGAGAAATTAGAAAAAATTGATATTAAAACTAGGAAACTATTGATGACCACGGGAAGGTTTCACATCAACAGTGACGTCGATAGACTATATACCTTAACGGTACTCATTTTCGCGGGTAATAATTTTCGCAAATTTTGGGAATTTTGGTAGATTTCACAAAATTAAATACCTGCGAAATATGGTGAAAGTGCTAATTCGCGAAAATTAATAACCGCGAAAATAAAGTTTTGTCTTTTTTATTCCAAATATGACACCAAATGGCACATTCTTGGTCGAAAAACTCTGCAATTCGCGAATTTTAATACCCGCGAAATTTCGGAAAATTGCTCATTCGCGAAAATAAATACTCGCGAAATACGATTTTTTCCGACTCGCGAAATTAAATACCCACAAAAATTAGTACCGTTAAGGTAGTTACCGCGAAAAAGGAGGGAGAGTTCTGAATAGCCTTGTAGACATCTTCATATCGAGACTAGTTTCCATTAGCTGCCATCTTAGAGAGAAGTCCAGTTCCAACCCATACCATGCACTTGTATTAAACCATGAAAAAGATTCGCTGATCAGAGTTGCAGACCAACTAACTCAATGTTTTGATATCGATATCACCCCAAATGAGACTCCAAAGAAACTTTCATTTCGAATCAAACAGAAGATGAAAGAGAACTGTTACCAAACCTGGATTAAGAAACCACAACATGGTTACTTATTTCGAACACGCAAGGAACTCAATCAAATAAATGAAATCCAAACAAATCTGTGGTTGAAAAAATCAACATTTTCATCAAACGTTGAATGATACATATGTGCTATTCAAAAAGAAGAAATTTTTACAAGAGCTTTGAAAGCGAATCGAATGCATAAAGAACAAGTCAATCCGAATTGCCTATTATGCGGTAACTGCAAATAAACTGCTGGATGCATGTTATTGTTGTATGTCCAAAACTGAGTGCCTCAATGTATCTTTCATTACACATAATAAAGTTGCGAATGTCATTTATCAAAACATGATCGCAAAAGAAAACCGAAAGAGCAGACAACCAATTCGAGAATTCTACGCCAATGAGACCATCAAGATTTGGTGGTATACAAAAATAAAAACCCTAACTCCCCTAAAACATAACAAACCAGATACGGTACTTTGGAATAAACTTGAGAAAAAATGTTTCGTAATTGATGTATCTGTTGGCTTAGACATAAATATGACGAAGAATTTTGAACAAAAACAAGATAGTTATCCAACGCTAGCTGCTGAACTAAAACACCTATATGATAATCACTCGTTCGAAATCATAACGATTGCTGTTGGTGCAACTGGCCTAATAACAAACAGTTTAAAACCAGTATTGAAACGAATTGGGATTGAGAACATTAACAAAGTTATTTTAAAATGTCAAAAGAGTGCCTTACTTGGAACACTAAAGATTGTTAAAAGCTTCATGAAAATGGGATAAACATTGAACAAACTTATTTCTGCAAACTTCCTTATTAATTTGTAGCAAACTTTTTAATCTAGAAAGTGGGCCCAGTATTTCAATACGTCAATTTACAATCTGATCTCTAAGCATTTAAGCCCTTAATTGAACCCTTTGTCTATTGACAGCATCCCAGATATCTGTAGGCCGGTATTAACTGTGAAGCTGTCAAAAGACTCATGATTTAGACTAAATACAGTTCTCGAAATATCTAAGACCAGGATATTTTAAGGTTTATTCTAGAAGAGACGCAATTAAAGAAGTTTTCCTTTATGTCAGAACATCGATATTATATCATTGTAACTCTTCACATATCAAAAATACCTTATCGTGTTTCATTATTTCCATATCGACATCTCCGTCGATCATTAACTTACAAATACAAATAAGTATTTTTTATATATATATTTTTTCTTATATATGCAGCAGGTGTAATCCTTTGGTTTACTGGTTGTAGACCCAGGGTTACACCTTATCCCAATAGCATTTTTAAAACAGAATAAAGCACATACATATATTTTTAAAAACCATGCCTCGAATTATTAGTACCCGAAAGAATAGAGATTATACAACACATTTCCATTGGACTTATGAACTAAATGTAGACCTATATGACAATTGTTACAAAAAGGCGAGGGAAGACCCGAGTATCGGATATATGAATCGTATGAAACATTTATGGGATATTTTATATCCTAAACACTCGCATTTTACAACAAAGCAGTTAAGACAACAAGCTAGTAACATTGAGAAAAAGCAATTAATTTTTAAAAACTTACAATTGCAATCAAATTCCCAAAACAACACCACATTAATTGAAGATAATAATATTAACGTTATCACCCAAGACAATAACGCTATTGAAAACAATAATACAACCGTTAATAGTGATATTGAGGAAAATCTTACTACAAATAATATTACTCATCTGGAGATACTTCACGAACACAATGAATAATAAATCAACTAGAACTTCTCTATTAAACATTGTTTGAAAAATTCCATAAGATGGAGATATCCAATCGACCATACAATATTAAGGCTACAGACTTAAAGACCCTCACAAATGAAATGAAAGCTGTAAATCATATTGCACATCGCCATCTTTGTAATCTTAAATCGCACTGATATCAACATATCTATTTATTCCGCTGCTATCACTGTACTACAATCATTTAACAAATTGAAAGAAGTTAAGGCTGCGGTGAAGCAAGTAACAACACCGAAATGGATTCAAAATATTGAATCCAAGATAAATAATATTCGAAGGAAAATCGCACACATACGAGTAATTATACAACGCAAACAGAATAACGCCTTTACGTACTATCAAGACCTTATACACCAGCAGTTAAAACTCAAATTTGAAAGTACAAGTTTTTCAACACTACATTACAAATTAAAATTACATGAACAGGAATTAAAAAAAAACAGTAGAACGATTAAGATTCCAGAAACGGCTCCATGAACGAAAAACGATCAACAGAAAATTTCTTTCAAACCCTGAAGCAGTTTATGGTGATATTAAAGGTAAATCTATAAATGTTACTAAGACACCCCCAACAGAAGACATCAACAAATTCTGGAGAGGAATATGGTGTGATGAAAATGAATATAACAGAGACAGTTTCTGGTTAGAATATTTAGAAAAAGAGTACTGTAAATCGGCCAAACAGAGCGTGTACAATATAACCCCTGAATTACTGGACAAAGCTCTCTCTAAAATGCAAAACAACAAAGCACCAGGTCCAGATCGCATTATAGCATTCTGGTACAAACACTCTGACTTTTACCGTTATGATCTAATAACCCTGTTACAACAAACATTCAAAGCAGGCAACAAACTCTCACCATGGCTTTGCAAGGCAAAAACAGCTATTACCTAAAAACCATGAAACTGAGCTAGCAAAAGACTATGGACCAATAGCATGTCTTAATTTAATGTATAAACTAAATACCAGCTGTATTAACATGTTTATTCAAGATCACTGCGAAATTAATGATATTGTCACAATGGAGCAGCAAGCTGGAGGAAAAGCAAAAGTATGGGGATGTACAGAACATCTCTTAATAAACAAAATGGTTGCCGACAAAGTAATGTCTTATCATAGAAATCGATGTACCGTATGGTTAGACTATCAAAAAGCATTCGATTCAGTACCTCATTCTTGGTTAATCAAAGCTTTAGAACTTGCCAAAATACCAGCAGAAATCATCCAAGCCGTAAAATCGCTGACAAACAACAGGACAACTACACTACATATACACAGTACCAATGGAACTATTGAATCTGATATCATAAAGTTTGTTAGAGGTATTTTCCAAGGAGACACTCTTTCTGTTATTCTGTTCATACTATCAATTAATCCTTTATCGTTTATATTAAAACAATGCAAAGGATACACCATTGGAAATTCAACAAATAGATCCCTCAATCTGACGCATATGTTTTTTGTTGATGATTAAAAACTATACACTAAAACAATTAAGAACTTGAAAGCAATACTTGATATAATAACACAATTCAGTAACGACGTTTGGTGAATCTAATGTGCATACCAGCTCATAGAAAGAGGTAAATTAAAATATCCCACAGAAAATTTACTAATTAATGGAGTCACTATTAGACCATTAGAAGAAGGTGAATGCTACAAGTACTTGGGCCAAGATGAAAATATCTTTATCAATGGTCTAATCAACAAAAAGAAGGTAACTGAAGAATACATACATCGTGTAAAAAAGATCTGGTCATCAGAGCTGAGTGGCTATAATAAGTTTATTGCACATAATTCGTTTGCAGTGCCCGTAACAACACCAATGTTTGCTATCTTGAAATGGACATTAGCCGAAATTGACGATATTAATGTGAAAACTAGAAAAATGCTTAACATGACAAATAATTTCCACAGAAATAGTGATGTCGATCAGTTATACCTACCTCAAAATGCAGGTGGACGTGGATTATGTAGGATAACAACCGCTTTCGATACTTCCCATATCTCTATTGCCAATCATCTAATAGTAAACCGCAAGAAAAACCCTTAATCAGATATGCAAATGAACTTCTAGGTAGTTTTAATATAACAGGTGATCATGAGACTACAAACCTTCAAATCTTGCAACAAAATATGGCACACACATCTACGAGGAACACAAAACAAAATATCATTCAAAAGTGACACATGGATATATAGCAAAAACCATCGCAAAAGATCCTTCGATAGACCATTCTGCAAGTGTTGCATGGTTTAAAGATAAAACACTGTCCTCACAATTTGAAAGGTATGCACTTTCAATACAACAAAAGGAAATTTACACCAAAGATCTCCTCCTCCGCAGGGGATTTTCCAACCAGATGAACAACAGATGTCGACTCTGCAAATGTAAAATTGAAGACATTACCAACGTTATATCATCATGCTCCAAGATGTCCGCTAGGTATTATCTACCACTACGTCATGATATCGTTGCAAAAGCTACTTTTAATGCCATTAAAAAACTCCACAACCCTGGTAAAGTGAGATATTAATTACAATACTAAAGTATTGATTGAACTAGTCATAAGACAAATTCAAAAAGATGTAATGGAGGTTTGTCTCCAAAGAATGAGAAGTCAGAATGTGACTTCTGCATCCTCCCTTTTCAGGATTGATCAAAAAACTAATGGCTTGAAGCGGGACTGTAACACTTTTTATGGATGTGGAAACATGAGGATTGGTGTCATTCACTCATGCTTGCGATCTGGTGGGGGCCCTTGAGTAAGCATCGTCTGCCTCCTGCAAGACACCAGCCACATCCATTGATTCCATCGGCCCAAGCCATGTAGCTAAAAGTTGAACCATGAGAAGAAGAAGAAAAATCATCTACTGCAAATCGTTTCGTTGTTGCCTTAACTTACGAACACAGAGCCCAGGGCTTAGAGAGGTAGACTTGGAACCTAGCCCTTAGAGAGGATATGACAAAGGAAGAAAATACAACCAAACTTAGAAAAAAGCAAAGCTTTCTAGGCTAAGACACGAACACTTGATAAATCGTATCGTACTGCTGGGGTTTACAAATTGAGAACCCACTACTTAGAAAGGTAGACTTGGAACCCAGTGGTCAGAAATGTACAAATGATGCAATGCCTCTAACATCAGTAAACCATTGCATATCGTTTTGAACTTTACCAAGTAATTCACTTCACCACCTAGTCAACCTCACAGATTCAAAGTGACATACTAACTATCTTTGGAAGGTGTTATCAATCGTCTCGAATTTGCAGCATTTGACTCTTTTCTTTCCATGGAACAACGCCCACTGATCAGCCAAACTCGAGCCAATAAGCTTTTAAGATCTATGGTCTTTAATAATATCAGTTCGTCTTATCCACATGAAACAATAATGAACGAAGGAGATCTCGAATATTGGTGGAATGTAAAGATCAAAACGCTGTGTAAGGTCCCACATAATAGACCCGATTTAGTAGTATTGAACACAAAAGAGAAGACGATATTATCGAATTTAGCTGTCCTGCAGACGTCAACGTATCTTCTCAGGTAACGGAAAAAGAAAACATTTATGCTCACTTAATCCGAAATTTACAACTAATGTATACAGAGTATAGATTTATATTTACACCAGTGATTGTTGGTGCATTGGGAACAATAACTAAATGCCTGAGTGAACATTTTGTTAAATACGGTTTTTCGAAAAAACATACTGACAGGCTTTGGCTGTATCTGGTAAAAATTTGTAAGACGTTTCTAAAATTTAGTATACAACTCGCCACTAGTCTAATCATTAATCTACTCACAGTTCACGAACCTGCTATTATGTTCTGTCGTTTTATATACTAAATTCAATAAGAAAAGCGTCTTGCGGATTTATATGAACAGTCTTGGATTTCCGAATGTCTTATTTTATCAATCGTTCATCAGTCGATTTGCTCTATTTTTCACGTTATAGTGCCTCACATGAAATGCATAATTGTCTTTGTTAATAGCTTCCCACAAGTGAGCGGTGCATCATAACTCCCTAACAAACTATAAATAGTACAAAAACTGTGAGACTACTTCTCACGTGCAATTCTAATAGAGTATTTACCCTAAATTATGTATCTCCGTGTGGATGTTCGTGATAACCCAGGTACCCGTAGGCCGACAATACTTGAGGTATTGCGGAGAAATGTGTTTTCATATATTCTTGAATTCTTTTGATTACCCCTCATTTTAACCGATTTTATAATTTTTTACTACATTTATATAATTTTAATTTAGCCTTATTGTTGTTGGGGATCGGCATTGTATAATAAATTACATACATAGACTTTTAATGAACACTTCATAATCAAACTTAATTATGAAGAATAATATACATTCTTTTTACACCATTAGTGTTATTCTTTAATAGTTCATCTGTTTACCTCTTTATTTTGTGTGTGTTCAGATTAACCATTTATAATGTACTACCACATTTTTCTGTTTTCCTTTTAATTTACAATGTGCTACCTCATTTTATGTTCGTCTTTTTACTTTATTATATGCTATCGCCTTCTGTGTCCGTCTTACTACTTTATTATACGCTACCACATAATGGTCGTCTTACTACTTTATTATATGCTATCACATTCTTTGTTCATCTTACTACTTTATAATGTTCGTCTTTCTACCTTATAATGTTCGTCTTTCTACCTTAGGACATGCTTACTCATTGTCTTATATCTGATTCTCATCATTCTTTTTTGCTTTGCTCCAGCTTTTACTTTGTATAGTTTCTGGAGATACAGTTTACTTATTTTGACTGTCCGATTTTACTGAGTAACTTTTGTATGTTTTCCCAGTAATTTCCTAGGCATGCTAATGAGCCCTGACATTGGGCGAAACAGTCTAGACTTCTATAAAATTTGCTCATGAAAGGTATTCTTATCTACATTTTGAATGTGTTTTCACTAATGCCACAAGCTTACTCTCAAGCTAGGAGCAAAACAGTCAATTGTAAAATATTCTCCCTGTTTCAATTTCAACCACCACAGCATAGATTTTGAAAATATGGTTGAACAAATATTGTTAAACTATAATAATCGTTAGTAATTCAGTGAAGAGAAAGTCTATCGTTTTTGTTAATTAATTGTTTTAGGAAGAATTTTGCTTTTGATTATTTATTTGGATCATCTAGAATATAATGATTTTGAGGTGACAATGTCAATCCATCAGAAATTAATTCACACAAAGTAGGGCCTGAAAAACAGTTCCTGAAAATGAAAGTAAAAATGCTAGAAACGAAGTTGCGTAAATCCGATTTCCCGATAATATTCCGGATGAGCCATTTGAAACACTCCCAATTTCCCGATATTTGTTATTTCAGAGGTACCTTCTCCGAGCATCTGTCAACTGGAAAATCCTGGATCCGCCCCTGCTATGTTCATGTATTTAAGGTGGGAGTATATAGATTGAAGGGATTGTCCTACATTTTCAGTTTCTACTAAATAGGTCCAAGTGACCTATACACTAGTAATTTTTTTATATTTCAAAAGTTTGAACTATCTTCAGATAATTTCATCAAAAAAAGGAAGAAAAAAAAATTATTATTAAGAGAGAATGAAGCATAGCAACGGGGTCCAAAATATCTTGGTGGCCAAGATTCCCCATAGCAGCCATGCTTTTTTTTCGTTGAAAATTGGCCAGATATATCAGCTACACCAGTATTGTGCAACTATGAATTATTTTCAAAAAAAATTGTTTCGTTGCCCTGGTAACCTGAAAAAACACTTTCTAGTGCATAGATCACTAGGACCTATTCAGTAGAAACTGAAAAAGTAGGACAATCCCTTTAACCTGTATACTCCCACCTTAACCATCCTAACCCTCTTTAATGACGATTTTTTTTCTGATACTAAGGTTCAGAACTAAGCTCTGGTGTTTGATGAAATGTTTGAAAACCAAAAACCACAATTAAAGCTTAGAAGCAGCTCTATGCGCAATTCAAGCATAATTTTTAAGCATTTTAATTGTCAGGAAGATATTAATTAACAATAGGAAAATATGGCTAATATGTTTGAGCACAGAAAACTGACAGAATTATTTTTTTAACAGAAAGATTAGGAATTTCCACAAACTTCCTACGAGAAAGTTTTTTTCAAAATATTACAAAAAAGAGAAGTTTATGGAATCCTGTTCTCATGGATTAGTCCGTAACCCTATTCCTACTGGGGGGGGGGGGGGGGGGCGGATTCAGCCCGCCCCCCCCCCCCCCCCCCCCCCCCCCCCCCCCCCCCCCCCCCGAGTCAGCCCGCCCTGTCGGTTTTTTTGCGATAACTTTTTTAATAATGATTCAGTGGACGTGAAATTTTGTGACATTTTCTACAAACCTATTACGCACATTTCTGCAA
>JAUELI010137878.1:0-19827 GCA_031471325.1 Catablema vesicarium
TTCTTTTTTTTAATCTTCTGTGGAAAATCCACCTGAGCAGGTGGCAGTAATCCATCCAGCTCGCACGAGCTGATTTTATTTATTATCATATGATTTCAATACACACATGTTTCTAAAAACCTTTTAAAATACTAATATCAACCACAAACTAAAACTTTCTGAACATTTATTTAGACACGGTTTTGGATTGCTTGAACATTTAATTTTCTGTTCATACGGTATAACAGATAATAATGAAGTCTTGAATAAACAGATTGATTTTTTTTAAAAGATCAATGCAAGAAGATATTATACTCAAAACATATTGACAGTGTTCAAAATAAGAGAGATTTTTGAGATTTACTTCAGGCTAGCAATACCCAAAAATGCCCCACACAGTGATTTTCACAAATATTTTGAACCTTAGTGATTCAACTTTCAGTGTTTGAAATAATTGCAAATAATCACTGTGGAGAAGCAATGCTCAAATATCTCTCCTCCACAGTGATTATTTATTTTTATTTCAATCACTGCTTTGTATCTTATAAAATAAAAGTACAGACCAAAGACAAAACTGAATCCGTGCACTTGGTATAGGAAATTTAGGATTTCTCATATGTGATTGATTGTTTTCATTTGTATGTATATAGCATAATGGAAGGTGGAGATGGAAATCTTTCTGAATGGGATCCTATGAAAGAATCGTTTGAACAGAAATCATTCAATAGCTATCAAGAACAAAGATATGATGCAAGTTTTCTTGAGAAGCATGCACCTGTAAATGGGTATGAGACTTAGTTCAATTAGTCCCTGATGATCTTGTTTCCATAATGAGTTGTAGCATGTGCAATAACATTTTTCTATATACAATAAGTCTGAAGATTGCTAGACTGATTAAAAAATCCCTTGTTTTCTTACTGCTCCCAAATTTCGGCGAACCCACATTGATATTTTGGTTTCAATTAACATAATTATTCTTTTATTCAACCTAAAGTTTGGAATTGATATTCAACTCCAGAAGTTGATATATATTGAAAACAGTTGCTCATACTTGAATAGGATTCATATATTCCAACCTTATTTTTCCCATTCTCGTTTTATCTGTATACTGTGATTTTTTTCTAGACCTGATGGTTTGAAAATTTCACCAACTAAAGGAACGTTAGAAGAAGTGCGGCTATATGTTTCAAATATCCCGTTGTCTCTAACTGAGGTAAAGCATTTGTGATTTCTTATTGTGAGTTATACAACTTAGCAGTAAATTGCAGCATAATTATATTAACTGCTAAGGAATACATAATTTTAATCCCTTACAAAGTGTTAGTACCATCGGACATACACTTTTGAACTCTTTCAGTATCAGTCATTGTGTTTTCTCAGGAAGCATATAAATAAATGGACATCTTCACAAATATATGTTTGACCCAATTAAAACTTATATATTGTTTTAACTTTTTTCAAAGTTCAATTTTAAATTGGAAAGTATTTAGTGTGCTCATAATTAAATATTTTATAAAATTTAGGAGGGAATGCAGAATATGTTCTCAGAAACTGGAAAATGCAAAGATGTGAAGCGCTGTAGACCTAAAGATTCCTCTGCACAAACTACTTTTGGGTAAAAATTATATTATTCTTGATTTGTAGTGACATTCATGAAGCTGTTTTTATTTCTTGGGGTTGGGTGCGAAATTTTTTATTTTCTTTTTTACTAAGAAAAAAACTAATCTATCCAATAGTGCTATTTATTTTTCCAAATTCCAACCAGAAGTTTGGTTATTTTTTAATAAACAGTATCTTTGAATTGTGATCTCTTGATGAGTACAATTTTATTATATGTCTTTAAACTCTAGTTTGTGTATGATACGAAGATAAAATGAATGAATGAATATTCAACACTTAAAAGATTAAATTTTTGAGAACAATACCAGTTAAAATACCACGAGCTCACATGCACTTTCACTACCGTTTTTACAACTTTCGTTATTTTCTAAATTAGGTAATATTCGTTACACATAATCAAGTTCTCTAACAAAAGTAATAACAACTACAAAAGAATAATTATCTCTCGGTACTCGTGACACCCCGAGCTTTAATACGGTATCTATCTTATTTTGATGGATAATCACATAATTAACAAGAAAATAGCCAATACATGGAGACATGGTTTTTAATTAGGTTTTTTAAAGATATTTAACATTATAAATTATCATAACTTTTTATGGAATTCACGTGACAATAAAATAAGATACTTTTTTAAAGTTCAATGTGTCTCATTGATATGCAATGTTTTTTGTCGGGTTTTTTAAGCTAGTTTTTTGAAAAAGGTGCAGTTTATAAAATAAGCTTTATTTTTTTGAAACTACGATAGAAAAAATACGATATTATGCAATAGACGATATCGGAATTAGCAGATCATGTGCTTTTCAAAATGCATTGTGGGATCGTTTGGTACATTGTTAAAATCTTTTTATATTCACATAATTTTCAAAACAATATGCCTTATTTTTTGTAAATTCCCTGATGCGCTCAACGCTGAATATGCAATAAAATTAATTTGAACAATGTTTTAACCAGACGATCCCACACTGCATTCTGAAAAGCACATGTTTCGTTAACTTTTTTTGCAACTAAAATTACATTAATTTTGGTCCTTCAAATGCATTTTCTGACGTTCAGGGGGATGCAGGATTTCAACATTTTTCTTCTGCACAACACTTGGTATTTCTGGATTCTCTTTTCATCCTTGTACTAGGACAAAAACATTTTGTACTGTGCCTAGTAGTAATGTCAATTTAATATTTGTTGAATTTTGATGGTGGATAAAAATATAAAAATATCAATATTATAATGATTGTTTTATAGTCTTAACATTCTGCTCAATTTGTTTTTTAATGATTTCACTGCAACTTCTATATTACCTACAATATTAAAACATTTCTTTTTAACGGGGATGGCGTCTTCGTTTTCTGAAAACCACAAGCAGAGTTGGAGAAAATTTAATGACTTTCCATCATTATCAAATTGAAATTTCAATTCAATTCGTTTCAAATTTATTAAAATGATGAATTGTAAAAGGAGTATGATTTTGAAATTTATTCCAAGCTGTTATTAAGTTTTTCACTTGAACTATGTATGATAATTTCCAAAAAAATGACAATAAAGCAATGTAAACAATGCGCTTGACAATGCGCTGCACGTTAATTAGAAGTAAACAATCTATAAAAGATGAATAAAATATTTTATTTCCAGATTTGTCACCTATACGAGTGTAAGAGAAGCTGAAGCTGCTATCAAGAAATATAATGGATTTTTATTTGGTGGAAAATATGTCCTTCGTGTGCGACTTGCTATGCAAAAAAACAACAACAACACTTTCAATAATGGTATGCCTGAAGAAAAAATTATTTGGCGTAACAATCTTAGTGGAAATGAATCAGGTTCCAATGAAAAAGAATTAGAACATGTTGCAAAAGAAGATTACAATGAAGTAAAAGAAGAACACAAGAAACAAAATAAAACGTAAGATTCAAGGGAATCAGAATGCCAAATAATGTCTTTGTGTCCTGAGGATTAAAAAATTGTCTGTTTACCCTGCAAGGATAAACACTGTAGACTTCCAATACTAGGCTCTCCTTGATAGTAGGCTTGATTTAAGCAGGCCACTAAACGACTCCTATAGTAAAGCACCCTCTGATAGTAGAGGTACTGTACTTTCAATTTTTTGTTATTGTTATTTATTATTAGTAATTTTAACCACCAAAGAGATCGTCCGGAAGGTTTAGTTAAATTTAATGATGATGCCATGCTATCACTACTGCCTTCCTTGTTACACAAGTGAAAACAATTGGTATAAATAAAGCAAAATGGACCATTTATATAATCAGATTTTCAAGATGATAATAGAAAACTCTGTTTATGTTGACTTTTGTGATTTGTTTAAACTTTTTCATTACAAATGATTTTTTACTACCAATAGTTAGTATTCCTCAAAAGTAAGTGCATAAATGAGCATCTAAAAGTAAGTGGGTGCCTAGTCTCAGACGTCTATGGTATTTCATTTACAATCCATGTAATTTTCCAAAGTATTGAATTTTTGCATGAGCGTTATCTCAATATTAACAATTGCTTTGTTGTAGCCTAGATGAAGTACCCATCAAAAACTCATATGTTGAACCAGTGTCATTGTCGCAACAAAATATATCTCAACAGAATACTATATCTCAACAAAACTCTTACAGAGGATCAAAACCAAGATTGTATATTCAAGGATTGTATGTTGGAACTTCTGATGTATGTATATATTTGTAGCATTGAGAATTTTCTGTTGATAGTATGTTTTAGCATCATATTTCAAAAATAAAAATCGCGAAAAACATTTATAGCTAAAAATATGGGAAATTGCTGTATCCAAAAGCAAATTCTGACTTTTAAGATTTTAGGGCTATGCTAAAAGGCTAGGGTTAGGGCTAATTTTAGGGCTATGGTTAAGTTTGGGGCTATGGTTAAGGTTAATGAACCTAACCTTTAAGCCTAGCCCTAATATCTCAAAAGTCGGAGTTGCACTTTCCAATAAATGTTGAACAATTGTGCCTAATATGAGTCTCATATGTGTGACCTGAACATGTTTCATACAGTACTGTGATGTTAAAATTAATCTAAGAACTCAGTTTAATGTATTGATTTTTCTTTAATTTCTTTTGTAGACGAATCTGAAAACACTATTTGATCACATAGGTCCAACTTTTGACTGCATTGTTACACCAGCTAAAAAAGAACAACAACGAACAACATTTGGGTAAGTAGTTTTTGATAACAATATTCTTTTTGTAAAATTGCAATCACAAAGTTGTGGTAGTAAATTTGGATTACTGCTATCCAAAACTAATAAATGAATCGTTTCTCGGTCAAAATATGGATGTATAAGAGAAACATCTGTAGTTAAAAAACCCTCATTGCAACAGATAGGATCACGAGAGGCTGAAGCAGGGGGACATATTTATTCTACAGGAATGATTCTGTATCCAGTTCACTAACAGGCCATGTACGTCCATTACTTAATTTCTTTTATTAGTGTGTATTGTTTATATTCAATCATGATCTTACAGTAATCTCTTCTCAATAATATTTGTTGTTAAATTTTGTAAATTACATTAGGCACTATTTTGGTTTTATAAAATGAACAGGAACGCAAAAAAAATCAAACAAGGAAGGTGTAAACAGTATAACATTTTCATTGTAAAAACTTATGAAAAAGGTTTTGAAACTATTCTAATTTATAAGTAGTTTCATGGTTGTTTAAATATATTGGCGTTTGTTCATAACATAGCGAGCATTAGACTACAAAATAGTTTGCTCAGCATTATACTGCAGGAGGTTTTACTTCAAAAGTTTTGAATTCCTATGCTAAACCCCTTTTAACACCGTTTTTCTACGTGAACATAGAATTTTGCTGTGTTGCGCGTTCACGGGGTTCTTGTATATTTAAATTATTCTTTCAAATGAAAAAAGTTGCAAGTTTTCTTTTTGATTTCTTTCAAAAATGGCAATTCGTGTTGTTAAAAAAATTATAATAATTATCTTAATTAAAATATTTAATAACTTTTGATGGATATTAAAACAGCATAAACTGAATATTAAATTCCTAAAACAAAAATTTAAACAAAAAATTGGTATACACCTTATTGCAATTCCGGAGGATTTGACGGTTTTAGTTTCGTATGAAAAATAGGGACTTCATGCTTTTTTGGCACGAAAAAATTGAGCAACAAGCAGGGATCCTCTTCACCTATTACCTCGTATCTATATGTGTAATACGTGGAAGATGAACCCCATTGTTGCTCAATTTTTTCTTGCACAAAAGGCATGAAGGCACTATTTTTCACACAAAACTGAAACCACTGGAATTGTAATAAGGTGTATTGCCTAAAATAACCATATGTTGGACGCCGAAAATCAAAAAATTTAAATGCAGTTTAAAGGTGTTACTTGCTTTCAAAAGTAATCCAATTAGTAGTAATACGTTCCATAAAATATAATGCTTTTACATTGAAAGATGAACTGAAAAGTAAACTTGCGCCTCTTAAATTAGTCAAATTTTCATTTCATATGAAAACCGTGTAAAAAGTGATGATAATTACTTACTGGAGTAGATAATACAATTTATCGACTTTATACCAATATTTCAAAAGTTAGAACATTTTAGTATTTTAATTCACCAGATCGCGTGCACAAGAAAAAATATATAATTTTTTTCTGCGCCCAGAGAGCGATAAAGTTTCGTCAGAAGTTCACCTTTTCTTTGAAATTCCGGCAGAGTTAGATCAATCTATTAGGAACATGGATGTTTTTGTTGGGTTAGTTTTGAAAATTTACACTGGAGGGGTGATAAAAATGCCATAGTTTTCAAACTAAAACTTAAAAATAACGAGACACATTATTCTTCAGAATACAGAGTAAAGGGGACCAGGACCAAAGAAAGTTCAAAAAAAAATTCTCTTAACTTTATCTCTTTTTTAAGAAACTAATGTTATAGCGACTTCGATCTGTTTTTTGGAAGAAATGATTATCAAGGTAAAAAAATAAAAGAGTTCTTTTACTACCTGAGTTTATTGGCTACGAGTATTGAAAAAAATTAATAGAAAAAGTACATTTTCTACCAAAAATATTTATAAGTACATTTAAGGGGCGCAAGCCAAAGGATGGATTACAACCGATCTTCTTATCTATTTAAATCAACCAACTTATTTGAATATTATGTATACGTGATTATAGCAGGGTTTGAATTATACAACTCAAATTGCTTAGCAAATGCTCTAACCCTTTAAAAATAAGCGATCATCTTTCCTTGTTCATAATAATGTGCTTATTTTGTATTAGATTTGTTTCGTATGCCACATTCGAGCAATGTGACGCTGCTATTGATTACTTTCATAATTATAAATACGGACCTAATACACTTAGTGTTTCTTATTCGAACCAATCTGCTGCAGGAAGAAAGGTGAAATTGAACGATGATGAGTTATACTATCAATCATTGTATGCTGATTTAGAAAAAAAGTAAGCCATGCCTTTTAATTCTATTGCACTCACAATCTGAATAGAGGAGTTTAGATGTATGGGTGTTCAAACAGTTCTCTTTTATAGTTATATTTTCTTCACACTTTTGTAACGAAATCAGCAATCTTATTTTTGTAAAAGCATATTGAAAGTTTTGAAGGAAAAGTAGTTTTCAAGATTTTTTTTCTTGTTCGATTACAGTGTTTAAAATAAGACCAAAAACAATGACCGTGGCAGAGAGAATTATTTATAATTATTTTATAAACTGATTTATGTTTTTGAAGATTATAGAAATTTCGTTTTTCAGTCCTTTTGGAGATGACTTATCCAAACCCTCATCACAGCAACAAGGAGAACCAGCTGATTCACATCACAACGAACAAACCTCTTCAAATGAGTGCACTTCTAAAGAAATAGCTCTCTTTAAAGAGGATATTATTCCCTCTAAAGAGGAAGATGCCTCGTCAAAAGTTAAAAATAATGGTAGGTTTCAGGGGAAAATGATAAATATTCTAAAGAAATAATAAATGTGTGTTTTTGCTTCTATTGTAGATTTTCTTCGGCATTTTCTATGGGGTTTCAGCATATTATTTGTTATTACTTTATAATAGTTACAGCATTTTCCTTTTCATTTCTTATTTTTGTATATTTCAATTAATTTCAGTAAAATACGCTTGGTGGAGGAGTGATTTTTGAGAACAGATTCAGGCCAGAATCTGTGCTGAAAAAACTATCCCCCACATTTAGTTAACTTGCACCTGAAATGGTTCCGACGTTAAGAAGAAAAGAAGAATCATTGGCCATTTTGTCTCCTTTCTTGAAAAAATATTGAAAATATAAATAATGTATATATGTGTTAGGTTCAAGAGACATTTAGTCTCTTTTATGAGCTGCCTTACTTGTATTGGCCCAGGTATAGATGTATTATCAGATAGTATGTGTTTCTGATCCATATTCAAATTACCCCCAATTGATTTATTGCACATATTATGTTAAGGCAGTTGTGTTCAACCCAGTGGGAAAAAACCTGTTCAAAGTCCACAAAATAACCTTAGAACAACATTTGACAAAACGTTGTTCTAAGGTTATTTTCCGGACTTTGAACAGGTTTTTGCCCACTGGGAAATCTCAAACATTGTTAAAACATTAAACGGGTATCATTTATTTTTCTACTTTTCACCCGACTTTGTTAGCTTTTGTATTTAATATATAACCTTCATTATATAAGGTGATGTTACAGCTTTTCTAAAATGGTCTCAAATTAAAAATAAGTTATCAAATTTGAAATGTGTTCTCTATCATGAATCATGTTTTGTTTTTGTTTAGACGTCTGTGCTTTCTGTTTATCTAAAAACCCTCTAAAAAAGTGCAGTATTTGTAAAGCACCATATTGTAACAGAGAATGTCAGTCCAATGATTGGTCATCACACCAAGTAACTTGTGATGGATCAGCTACTAGAAAATCTAATAGTAGTTTGTTACGCTCACCTGTGAAGGTTACAAAAGAGTCATATGAAAAAGAATTACCATCCCGTGCCAAACTCGATGGTAATTCGTTTATTATGTTTGCTGTGTTCTCACCTAATTTATCTGTCCATGGTGTTTTGGTTTGTAGCTCACAACCTGAATATTCTAACGCACTTGCTGAAATGGAGACATCTCTCACTCAGTACAGTAAAGGGGACATAGATTTAGAACATATTTGTGAAGGGTTGCTTGTGGTTGCTAAATATACTGACACTGATTTTGGTCGTGGCGTTATTCAATCTTTATCAAATACAAATATTTCCTTAGACTCGTTTGTTAATATTCATTTTTTTGATAATGGTTTGAATAAACAAGTCAAAGTAATGGACTTGATATATCTACCAAAAGAATATGTGTTATTACCAAAACAAGAAGGAAAGTTTTTCTTGAAAGGTCTTGAGAATGTTCCACCAACAAAATATGCTGACATTGTCAGCCAGTTGAATGACTATGTTGATGGTAAAATTTTAAAAGTGACTTTCAATGACTGCGATGACGAGAAAGTTGTGTATTTGAGTGAACAAGACTCAACCAAAACAATTAATCAATACATTTTAAATAATTTTATAGAAAAAACTGACAAAATGAATGGATATGATACAAAAGGAAATAGTCCATCTTGTTCAAATGCAATACGTGGAATGATGTTTGCCGATTTAGCAGCCAAACCCTTTCCAGATCTGAAGGAATTTAATATTTGTGGTACAGAGTTAATTTCACCAAATTTATTTTATGGACAGTTATTAAATGATGAGACTATGTTAGCTTTACAAGAAGTTACTACTGTTTTGAAAGAAACCTATGATAAGCCCGGTTTAAAGCCATTTATACCAAAGATTAATGAAATATGTGTAGCAAAGTTTGACGATGAAAATTGGTATCGTGCAAGTATTATTGGTTTCAACACTGATAAGACAGCCAGAGTAAGTGTTTCAAATAATTTCAAATAATCTGTGGGGAGGAGACAGTTTTGAGTATTGTTTCTCAATACAATGCTCAATAATCTCTCCGCCATAGTGATTATTTATTCTCACTCCAAACACTTTCAGAAGTATCAAGTGCTACGAAATTTAAAAATCTTTAATAGCCTTTTAGGTTCTCCGTAATACTGGGGTAAGGGGAAGGGGGGGGGGGGCAGGGGGTGAAACAACACCCCCTCTTTTTTCCAAACTACTTGTGGTAAGATGATGAAACTTGGTAGGGTTCTAGACCATCATATAATAAACAATTTACAACAAAAAAAATTTTATGACACCAGCATTTTTTTGGTAACATCACTAAGCTAATTGAAACTAGAAATTTTTTAATTTTCGAACCAGTGAAAACCCAAGTACTGTATGGCTTTATATTAACTATTAACTGATACAATTGTAGTAGTATGGAGTAATAATGTTTATTTCAGTGTTTTTTCAAATAGTTCCACCCAGTTCCAAAAAGGGTGTTACTTTGGGTACCACCGACGCCTGAACTAAATTTTTTTTTGGGAAAATGATCCCAATATATATTTAGGAAAAGTCACAAAATTTCAGAGCAAACGGATAAATATTTCCCGAGTTATTAATTAAAGTTTGGTGGGCAACCCCCCTACCTATTTTACAAGCAGATACAAGTCTAGAGGTGTTTTATGTTTCATCCCAGGGTACGAATTAACTGTAAATTAACTGTAAATACCAAATCTAGTAAAGCCTGAATCTATGCTCAAAAATCGCTCCTTCGCCGAGCTTAATTTGACTTAATTCAACCTTTGCATCCCTTTGTTATCAAGGTGAAATAATACTGTAATTTAAATATAACTGAAAGAAATCAATCACAGTTGACTATGTTATAAAGAGATCGGGACTTAAGCCAGGAACATAACAATGCAAGCAACCATCTAAGCCCTTTACACTACTTCATTTTATCACCATAGATCAATATATTTTGGCTAAGTTATAATATAATTTTGCCATTACGATAGTGTGTCATGTAAACTTCGTGTCATGTCTTTTTGTCATGTGTATGCGGATTTTATTGTTACAAAACAATAGATCATTGTTCTGTTTTGCATATGTGGGGGAGAGGGTGTCAGAAAATTTTATGAACGTCAAATGTATTCCCCCATTCTGTATAAGATACTACCTTATTACACAGAATTAATGCTGTGTATGCCTTAACGCGTCGGAATTTTGCGTGATCACAAATTAACGCGAATGACCAAAAAGCAACGAGAAAGTAACCATGTTTGCAAGCAAAATTTTAATTTACGCGATTTTTTCCCATTCGCGTTATTTAGTACTCTGCGTTAATTTCGTGTAATAAGGTATACTATACTAGTGTTTTTAATTTTCATAGTTAACCCTTTATCATCATATTTAGGTTTATTTCATCGATTTTGGTAACAAAGCTGATGTGGATTATGGAAATATACGATGCATCAATGAAAATCTTCTCAGCTATCCAAGATTTGCTTTGAAATTTTGTTTAAACGATACAGAACCAATTTCAAATGATAATATCTGGAGTGATGAAGCCATTGAATTCACAAAGTCTCACTTAATCGAACAGTTAGCAAAAATACATTGTGTTAAAATTGAAGGTGATTTAATGATCTGTGATGTTGTACTGGATGATTCAGATTGGCTTATTTCTACTCTGAAAATGAAGGGATTAAGTAGATCCAAACCATATATGACATCTAAATTATCGAAACCTAGTGTTGTGTTGAAGGAAAATCAAGCATGTGACGCAATTATAGTTAATGCCAGTAGTCCTATGGAATTTCATGCTTGGACTGGTGATTTGAGTTCGGTTCAAAAACAAGTAGAAACAATTACACAAAGTATAACAAAACAAAAACAAAACGATATTGATTCTGTATATGTGCCAGTAGTAGGAGAATTGTGTGCTGCTTTTCACGAAGAATATGTAGAATGGTACAGAGTAAATGTTTTGAAAGTTAATCCCGTATCTTGTTATGTTCAATTGATTGATTATGGAAGTCATACCGAAGTCAAACTACAACATCTTTGTCCTATCCCAGTGGATGTACTGAAGTATCCTGCATGTGCAGTTGCGATGGCACTTGTTTCAACATCAGGTGAAGCTGTCACAGTCAACAGTCCTGATTTTAAAGAAAAAACTGAATTTCAAAGAGGAATGTGTACATTGGTAAGAAAAGAAGAGAACCAACATCTTGTGACATGGACAACAATGGATGGTGAAAATTTAGCTGATATCATCTCATCAAGAAGGTTTCAAAGATCGGATTTAGAATCTTATCAACCATCTGAAGACAAGTTTGATGTTTTAATTACTCATGTTCAAGATCCATTTCTGTTTCATGGTCAACTTGCTTTGAAAGATAACTTAGAAGCAGTTACTAGGGTATCTGTTAAACTAGCTGAATTTGCAAGTAACACTACAATGCCAAAAGACTACAAACCTGAGGTAAATGAAGTTTGCAGTGGTTTCCATGAAGATTACAAGGACTGGTATCGTGTTTTGGTGAAGTCACTTGATGGGGTTATAGCTTCTGTGTTTCTTCTTGATTATGGTGACATTCTACCAATGTCTGTCAGTCACATCCGCCCTCTTCCTGAATCAGCTTTATCTTTACCTAGTCAGGCTATTGCCATGTCCCTTGATGATTTGATACCATACGAAAGTAAAATTTGGAGCGCAACTAGTATTCAGACGCTTTCTGAAATCATGTTGTTTAAAAAGATATCAGTTACAAGTAAGTCGTTGAAGAATGGTGTTACTTTGATCAATGCTGTTACCATTGATGATTTGGATATTAGTGACCTTTTAATTAGAGAACATCTTGCACTGCCTTCTACACCAACTTCGTTTACTCAAGAGCCAACATCCACCGCTATTGTTGTACCAGCATCTCATGAAAGAATCATGTATGGAACATTAAAACAATCCGCCATTACATCTAATAATCTAAAGGTTGCCATTGTAAATATTGATTCACCAACTAGTTTTCAGTGCCAGATAGCAAACCCTGATAAAATAAAGATGCTTGACCAAATCACTACAAAAATATCTCAAGAGTTATCAAACGATTTTGGAACGTATACACCAGTAGTTGATGAAGTATGTGCTGCATATTTTGCTGCGTATGATCAATTCTTTCGTGTAAAGGTTACAGAATTAATTGGCGACAAAGTCAATGTAACATCAATTGATTACGGTAATAAAGAAACATTGAATGTAAGTGACATTAAACCGTTACCAAAGAAATTTACTGAATTGGAGATGCTAGCTATCAATATGAGTTTATATAACACAATAAGCTCCTCGCCAAATGACTTGTGGTCAAAAGAATGCATATCTTATTTCATGGAACATTATATTAACCAAATTGCTGATGTAATTATAAAAGAAAAAGAAAAAAACTGTCTTTACGTTCAATTATCCACAGAAAAATTCTCAGATGCAAGAACTGATCTAATAGCCAAAAAGTATGCGGTTGGAGATGAACCAGTTGATAAAGTTGAATCTGCCGAACAGGTCAATGATGCAGTAGTAGTAGAATTAAAACCTGAATTTACTGTCAATAATCCTGCAGCAACCGAGCAAGCTCCAGAATCGCCTCCAATAATCAAAGAGAGTTCAGAATCAGAATTTGATTGTTCAACACTGCTAGATCAATACACAAAACTTGAAAAACTTTCTGTGCCTAGTGAATGTCTAGTAATGGTATCCCATGTTGATAGCCTTGATAAGTTTTATGTACAATTATGTGATGAAACAATTGCACAAAAGAATAACCAGATGACCATCGATTTGTTTGAATACTGTGAGAGTTACTCACAGACTGAGTTTAAGCCAATTGTAAACGAGTTGTGTTGTGGTATAGACAGTGGTGCTTGGTATCGTGCTTATGTTAAAGATGTATCTGAATCGACTGCTAAAGTGTTCTTCATTGATTATGGAAATGAGAGTGAACTGAGATTTTCAGAGTTACGACCCATATCACCGGCTTTTTTAACAATGCCATCTATCGCAGTTAGAATGAAGCTACATAATCCTAATTCTATTTCCATTGCTGGTTTGTTAGAAAGTTTCCAATCAAAATCCTTAAACTCAATATCTACAGCGAAGTTAGTATCATCAGATGAACTTGTGTCAGAAGTGGTACTCTATGATGATTCTGGGGAAGATATTATGGGAGCACTTCAGAAGTTAATTACCACACAGAATGTAATTGCCCCGATGAATGAGCCAGCTACCGCCATACCAATTGCTACCACACAGAATGTAACTGCCCCGATAAATGAGCCTACTACCATCATACCAATTGCTGATCCAGTTATTTCCACTCAACCACCAATTCAACCTGAAAAATCAGTATCGCCAATCACAGTTGAACAAAATGATAAAATTCCAATCGTTCCAACACAGCAGACTACTGTTGATATTGTTAATACTGAAACAGTGGTTGCCAATGAACAGACCTCCAACAATGTATCACACACGAAAGAAACCACCCAAATTGACTCACTAGAAGAAGAAGAAGAAAACGAACCAACGTTTTTAACTAAAGCCAATTATGCTCCAGTAAAGACTACTGCCAAGAAACGAACTCCACTTAAGGAAGAAAAACTCAAAACTAAAAGTAGAAAGTCCATGGAAAATCAGCAGTCAGATTCTGAGGCCAAACCATCAGTCAATGGAGAAGCAGTTTCAGAGGGTTTCACCATATCCTGTTTGCCAGCTGGTATACATCCTCTTGAGCCAGTGTCTATGAAAATGGATGTGGTAGATTTAAGAAACAAAGCAACTGAATTATACATCAAACATCTCGAATCGCCGTACCTTTGCTATGGCATTATTGCAGACTCTGAGAGATTCGAAGAAGTAGAT
Source organism: Catablema vesicarium (assembly GCA_031471325.1). Taxonomy (NCBI): domain Eukaryota; kingdom Metazoa; phylum Cnidaria; class Hydrozoa; order Anthoathecata; family Pandeidae; genus Catablema; species Catablema vesicarium. Next base: position 14,416 of record JAUELI010137878.1, read on the forward strand.
AAATTGTCCACCAAGATTTCGGATTTTGCTAGAGATACAAAATCTTCTATTCATTTGAAAGCTGGTACTTTATGCGTTGTCAAGGATTCGCAGTCGAATTGGTGTCGTGCCGTTATCACCAACGTTACTGAAACACAAGTTGATGTTTTTGCAATGGACCATGGTTTCAGTTTCACCGTCCCACATGCTTCAGTTAAGCCATTAGAAAAACAATTCAAAACGTTCCCAGCGCAAATAATTCCGTTAAAATTATTTACTGTCAAGCCAACAGGCGATTCTGAAGAATGGTCTACAGAAGCGATTGATTATTTTCGTGGTATCGTTGTAGATCAATCCGTTCGAATTTTACCAAAATATAAAGAGGGTTTGGTAGTAATGGTTAAAATGAAGCTAGCAGCAAATAATGAAGTGGTAGAAAAGCTTTTTGAAAGTGGTGGGTATGCATGTATATTCAAACCCGAAATACCGAAAGTAACTAAATACAATGCTTTTCCAGTCAATTTGGCTAAAGGTGGTGTACCATTTGCAGCTATCACAAAGGTTATACCAATCCAACATGCACCAAATGCCAAATCTTTCAAAGCTATTGTAACATGTGTTGTAAGCCCAAGATTATTTTATGCTCAGTTATATGATGAAGCTAATATCGCTAAAGTTGACAGCATAGGAGATAAAATGAAAGAACTATACGAAGATGGTGAAAAAACTGACACGAAATATTCTTTTGAAGTTGCACAGTTATGTTCTTTAAAGTTTACCGATGATTTATGGTACAGAGCCTTCATTTTGGATATTCGTGCTGATGATACGGTCACTGTATACCTTATTGATTATGGAATTAAACATGTGGTATCCCTTGACAGAATTAGACCAATGCCCGAGGAATTTAAGACAGCATTGTCAGCACAAGCATTAACTATGCAGATGCAATTCATGACGCCTGCTGCAAATGCAGATAGTTATTCTCCAGCCGCAGTGAGGCACTTTAGAGAAAGATGCGAATTAAAACTTATGACATTTGAAATTGTAAAAACTCATGGCTTGATTTATCGTGTTAAAATGTATGACGAAGAAGGTAGCGATATTTGTATGGAATTAATCGATCATGGTTTGGCGGAACACATTTTCAACAAACCATTCCAAGGAAATAATCGAGGTAGAGGTGTACCTTTTCGTGGTAGAGGTGGTTTCCCAAATCGTCTAATTAGAGGAGCAAATCTTGGCAGAGGTTTCAATACTCTGCGAGCAATACGAGGTGCTGCTCAAGAAAGAAGACCACTTATGCAACAAAATGATTATTATCATCAAGATGAGTATTATGATGAACATGATTATTATGTTGGGCGATTCAATCGTGCACAGTATCAAGAAAATTACCAGTATCCAGAAGACAGATATTGTCACAGTGACGGATATCATCATGAGCCAAGAAGATTGCCATATCGTCCATACGAAGGCCAGTACTATGATGATGAGAGACCACGCCATCTTGATGAGAGAAATAAACGACCTGATCAAAGACATCGACACCCTGATGAGAGACACGGTCACCTAGAGAATGGGAAGCCACAACAAGAAGAAATGTATTATAGAGGTGACTCAGATGAGAGACAACCCGAACGCGTGAAACCGACTAGAGGTAGAGGCGTACCTAGAGGAAGAGGTGTATTTTCTCCAACAAGAGATAGCCGTAAAGATACTACTCCACCGAAAGGCAGAGGAAGAATGCTGTATGATCAGATTAAACCTGTTGATGATTCAAAATCTCCTGCAAGGTCACCTGGAAGCAGAGAGAAGAGTCCTGAGGTGCTTAAAAATGGTAACGCTCATGAAATGCCAAACCGTGATATGCAACAACCAGACCAAAGAGACGCGATACCTGGAAGACGACCTCATTATCATCATCACCCCCATCACGGTCAGCACCCCCATCACAATCAGCACCCTCATTACAATCAGCACCCTCATCACAATCAGCAACCTCGTCACAACCAGTATAATGATGATGGTGATTATTATAACGGCTACGATAATCAATATAAAAACTACGATTATGGATATGATGACGAAAGTTACCACCATTATGGAAATCGTAAACCAATGCCTCCACGTGGTGGAGGTGGACCTATGATGCGTGGACGTGGTGGATATATGGGTCGTGGCGGTGGACATTATTGATATGTTTATACTTCATGCAGATATCACTCAGACGTTGTACATAATACAAGACTATATTTCTATTATTTCATAGTCATTTTTATTTTTACATTTAGTCTATCTTATACTTTTATTATATGAGATATTTACTTTTCAAAAGATGAGAAAGTATCAAACTTTTTTATCTTCAAACTAGAAATTCGTTCTCATCCGAAGTCTGCATAAGGACTGTATCAAAAAGGAGCTCTGAAGTGACAATGTGTTTGAAATTTGGGGGCATCCATGAACGTACGCACTAAATCGTCAAAATGATAAACCCCTCGCTCCCCCGCTTGTACACAAAAAAAACAATAGAATCACATGATTTTAACAAAAAGTGTTGTGAAACCATCAATCACCTCGCCTTTCCGTTCACTACGCAAGTGTACTTCATGGATGCTTCCTCAGCAATAAACAAGAGCATTCAGTGTATTTCTATTGGAAAGTTTTTAATAATAATTTAAGTTTTCTCTCTACAACGATGCAGGCTTGCCCACTCCTCCATTTAGCTTTTTTGTATACTTATTTCGACCCTTGCGAAGTTTTTTATGTTTACAATGATTCTCCATAAATTTTAAAACAATTGTCACCGACTGGTACCTTTTTAGTTCTTCACTTGTTTTAGACCTAGTTAAACTGGTAGGAAGAGAACTTTCAGTGTTTTTGAGACTTTATCCGAAATATATAAATACACTGTGGCGGCTGCTGAATATAACTAAGGATGAAATCGACCATCAGAGGAATTTTTTTCAAAAACCTTGGATTTCTTTCAGTATTTTTGTACGACTTTTGTTTACAGGTACAACTTAGTAAATATTAAATCTGCAGGAGATATTTTTGTAGCATATATCCGGGCTTATTAACTCAGCCTTGAATTAACGTATTTTCTGGGAGTACCCTACCTCAATAACGAAGGGTTGGCAACTTTTTCTATTAGTCAACGTAGTTTTATATGTATTATGGTCGTTTATTGAATTTTTTAGCGTTTATTTCGTAAATCTTATAGTATATATCCTTTTACGGCTAAAGACCATACCAACTCCTTGCTATAGAATTCATTGCATTAAATTTGTCTTATTCAATTAAATTTGTGTTTTGCTACTCTTTACTAACTTGTGGCTCTCAAGCATAATCTAGCGTAACAGAGAAACACCCTGGGTTCACGGAGTTTGTATGGCCTTCAATAAAGTTCGCTTTTGAAATAGTTACACGTTGTTTTACGATAAGCATTTTGATTGATGTACAACCTCTATGGAACGTACCAGCACTTGCCGTCTTTTCCATGTTGATATAACGTCACGTTATAAAGATTACATGTGCTCAATAAGTTGAAGATAGTCGATTCAGTTTCAATATGAGTTAAAGGTCTGAAACTTTACTTAGTTTCAACGTGATAGTTTAGTTCATCCGATTGCATTTTGAAAATTTTGTATATTCTGCTCTTCTGAGTTTATATCAAAATTTGAATCTACTAACTTCTTCTTGCATGAAACATTTCACATTTTTCCCCTTTTGTAAACGATTTTGCCTTGAAAGTAGCTCTGAAATGTGCTGTCTAACCTCGTGAATTATTTGACTGCATGGTGATATTTCCTTATCAAATTCAGTGAATTTGCCTAGAAACTATTTACCTCGTATATTATCTATCAAAATGTTTTAACTACAGTCGAACTCTTAAAGGACCGGGTAAATTTGTTCGACCATACGATACTCAGTAAACAAAAACCTGCTTACTGTGTAAGGGCTCGTCAAAACTTTGACAAACTGTTTGATGTGAAGAGGAATTCGTTAAAAGCCAATCAACGAGATTCGACTGTATAAGTTTGTTTCGACTTGTATCTATTAGGAACGCTTGTAACAACTATGTTGTACGCATGTTAATTTATTACAGCGGTTGTGTTTATATTTTTTTTGAAAAGTGAAATGTTGTATAAATTTTGTTTTGGATTACCTTATTTGTTGAAAGCGGACCTATCTGGAAAATTCTGTGTTCACGGGTTTTTACACTGATGCAGAGATTATTGCTCACACAATATTATCAGGGTGCACCGCCAACGTTTACGAACAACATTAAAAAATTGTCCAACCAAAGCTATACATATACAAAGGTTTCTTTCCATATATTCACATTGGATAATTCGAAAAATCTGAATGAATACACCTTTCCCGAATTTATTTGGCGCTTCTACATGAAAACGAGGCCCTGCTTAGAAAATACACTGATTTTGCCTACTAAGCTGCCATTATGTTTTTTGACGTTTTTCCCCTCCAGTCTTCTCATTTTTATTGGTAATTTGTGTAAGCAATTCCCAATGCTGGAATCCTCTTTTTATAAGAACCCCTAGGGATCATTAGCAGATAATAAAAAAGGCTAGAAACTGAAAATGAGAAGACTGGACTCTATTTGGTGGGATAAAACGTCACAAAACATAATAGCAGCTTAGTTGGCAAAATCGCTGTCTTTTCTAAGTAGGGCCTCGTTTTCATGTAAAAGCGCCAAATAAATTTGGGAAAGGTGCATTTACTAAGAAATAATTTATACGCGCACTTGAAGAAATCACCAAATATGTAGTTAGCGATCTCTTACCTCTGAAATTGCGACTTTGAATAAGTCGAGGTAGCGCATACCCATAGTAAGGAATTACTCATTTCTAAAGCTTCCGGCAATTTTTTGACTCGCAAATGACTTTAAATTTTTGGGGTAAATAACTATTTTTTGCATCAAAATTAATTGTTACAATTCTCAAAAAAGAGCGAAGAAATGCATGAAAAAAAACTTCCCAACATAGTGATCGAGATAATTTCCCGCAAACCTTCTTTATGTCGCAACACATATCTAAATTGCGTGCTCTGCACATTCTAAAGAATAAGTTGAGTGCTATCTTTAATAAAAATAAACTCCGATGCTGCGCCTCTTCTTTAATCTGGTGGCTAGCCATATTTTTATTTCTTTGTTGTTTATAATTTGAATCCGTTTAAAAGTATGGGATGTATTGGAGAAGTTTCATATCGTAAAGCCTTTCTACAATCATGGTCATATATATTTGGGACTAATGAAAAGTTGGGCATAACTTCATGTTTTCAACTTATGAGGCCGTTACTGTATCATATTCGTACATAAATATATGATTCTAAAAAAAGAAATTTCGGACCATCTAAAATATGATACGGATGCCGCTGCGCTGGGCTCCTGGAAAATTTTGACCCTGGGAATTC
>JAUELI010137879.1:0-13232 GCA_031471325.1 Catablema vesicarium
GTTCAGTATTTAATTAGTTTCAATAGATGTATTGTTCATATTTATTCATATGATTTAATCTCCTTTGAATAAAATGTAAAACTTACGTTACGCATTATTTAATTTATAAAGAACAATGAAACTAAATGATATTGCCTAAAATATCGCTATGTTTGACACTGAAAAAAAAAAAAAAAAAAAGCCGGTTTAAAGGTATTACTTGCTGTCAGCAGTAATCCAAAAATAGGAATAGGAAAATTCATGCAGAAAGAGGTTGAATGTATGACTCCCTAATTGATTAAATTCATAAAAAAATTGAAAAAAATTATCAAATAGTTTTGTTCTAGCTGCAGATACCAAGAAGAAAACTGTATCAGGGTATGTTCTTGCTGTTTCACTGATGAAGAATTCAAAGAAGTCAAATAAACTATATTTTAATATAGACTATGAGACGCAGAACAATGTCAAAAGTGTTGTGTGTTTCTCACCATCCAAACACAGGTTGTTTGAAACTGCTGTAAATGAACAGACGGGGTGCGAGATTAGGAATGTTTCGATAAAAGATAATAATACATTATTCGACGGTCTGCAAAAAAGAATTTCCCCGAACCAACACATACAATTTCACAACAGTCAGCGATGTTGTGAACCAAGCGGCCATAGACAGCGATGTGAATGTTACTGGTGTTGTTGAGCTGAACGATAATAGGTATGTATCTGTAGGAAACAACGAAGCAAGGATTCATGAGGGATATTCAATTGACAAAGCAGGTCATTTGTGTTGATTTAAAACCATGTTAATGAAGCCATTCTCCTCAACGAATGTCTCTCTTCTTACTTGACAGATGTTATGGAGAACACAACAAGTAATAATTATCCCTGCTATGTTTTCGTTGTCTAGCCTTTTTAGAAGACATATCCATCGTCCTTTCAATAAACCAAATGCACGTTCTACATGTACTCTTGAACTAGACAAAGTTTTGTTAAATTTCTTTTCTTCTCGAGACAAATTCAGATTAAACGGATAAGGTTTGACTAACCATTCAGTAGATCGATAAGCACCATTACCGAAGAGCAACGGTCTTACACACATTCCATCAATAACATCTCAGGGAGATCTCAGTTAGTCCTCCTTTTCAGCTTTAGTAAATAATAATGTACTTCCTTAGATTCTTGCGTCGTTGACGCTTCCTGGCCCTAAAAACGAAATCCGATCCTACAACAGCTTGTGTATTAATAGCATACCTTTTTCCGACTGTAGTAGCCAATTAACTTCATTTTCTGGGCTTAAAATTCGAATTTGTGTCCTATCTATTGTTCCAACAATCTGTGATATAACACAATTTGTAAAAACTTTAAACTTCTGAATTTCACTTCTGGTTTTTCTGCCATTTTTAGTAAACTGAATGAAAGGAGTCGAAATTTGAGTCATTTCCTGACAAAATGATTTTCTTTTTTTGCAAACAGTAAATAAACCTATGCCAATACTTTTGCCACGGTCCTATAAGAATTCCTGGTTGACAAAGGCCATCAAGCAACAGCAATACACTTTTCAATTGGTATCGCTTTTCTAAATTTAGTGTCCTGTTTATTCAAATTTCCAATGACTGAATTCACTATAAATTGAAATGTTTCTGGTCTCATGTGGAATTCTCTTACCCACAATTCTTGGAAAATAGGGTCATTGCGGTTTTCCCACATTCTATTGAACCAGCCCTGGTCATAATTCATCATCCAATATCTTCTTTGTAATGGAAGAACACACAACAATATGCTTGTAATATTTAAAGAAGGTGTATTTCGTATATGATATAACAATATTAACAGCATCTTTCTCCTATTTTTAGAACCATTGTATCTCCTTTTTTGCATCATAAACACCCGCCGTCTTTCCATATTTAATTCGTTTGCTTTTTACTAAACTCACCTTCACACAATTCAACAACTTATATTTTTGATTGAAGTTGCCAACATTTGCTTAGCTGATTATTTGATTGACGTCACTATAGCAAACTCACTTTCTCTAGTGTGAAACCCCTATTAGTAATATTATCAGAAGAAAATTTCGAATAATTTGTCAGTTAAAAACTAACATGCTAGTATAAACAATCGCATGAGTCAATGTAGTATAGGTATGTGTATATAAACCCAATAGTGTCAAACTTCAAAAAATATATGAAATCAAATCACAGACGATTACAACTGATTAGAAAGTTCCTTAAACACAAGACATATTAAAATTATCAAGGAAGCGTACTCTGCATTCGTCTACTATATGGTAATCTCATCAATACTATTGATAAAGTATTAGATCAGATCACAAGTTACACAAAGTATACATTAAAGTATCTTGACAAAATGCGCATAAACAAAGTGGATTAGCTGGTTTCCAAAACATGCAGCATATACAAATCATTGAATCTTCAACTGTTTCTACTGACTTGGAAGATAATCATGAATTTTGAAGCAGTCAACTTTACCTGGTAATTATTGGATTGTGTTGTTGAATTGTATGAATAACAAAAACACAAGAAGAACAAAAATAAATTAATAAGGATGATGACCGAAATATGCGGAGGTTCGTTTTAATCAGCTCATTATTGTATTATCACCAACAATTACAATATAATTTTTATTATCTTTCTTTGTAAAATTCTTTAAAAATTAAAATTACTGCACGTGAAACTTTCTTTTTGGATATATATATATATATATATATATGAATTCCCTAAAACGAGTCCGTGTTGGTTAAAAAATGGAGGTAAATAAAGACTTTTAACTACTTTTTTTAAAGGATACTTTTCATATTGGGAGGAGGGGCCTAGTAACAGGCATTAGTTTAGTACAGAATTTATATGTGTTCAATCCACAAAACTCCCGAAAGTCAGAAAAATACTGATTCACGAATTTCACAAAAAATGAATAATTGTGTTCCAATGGATATTTGAGGAGAACAACACTATTTCGCAGCTTAGTATGGTCCTATTATACTTGCGAGGAAGTCTAAAAATTTCCTGCCGAAAATTTACATTATTTTATATTCTATTTAAGGCTGTGCATGCTCTGTTTTTTTTGATTCACAAAATAAATTAAATTCTCGTGAAATATTAAAATTTGAACTCATTCGCGAAATAAAATTCTCTCGAAATTTTAGAAAAAAGCCAAGACGCGAAATTAAATCCTCGTGAAATGCTTGAAAAAATCCTTGCCAAAATTAGTTCTTGCAAAAATTAATTACCTTAAAAGGTAATTAGCTTAGAAAATCAGTGTAAAAAAACTTCTAAATTCATAAGGTTTCACCAACTCTTACGAAGTGTGAAAACATCATAGTGGGAATATAACTTTTATCGTGCAATGTTTTTTTTCAAAACAAATTCTAAATTTTCTTTACAATATGGTACGTACTTTAAACTTGCATCAGGAATTAAATAAAGCTTTGTTCCTTAAATATCTTTAAACGTTTAAATGATTTAAAGTTGAGTCTGTAAACTATGATGGTCTGTATTTCATACTATTTTATGGCGACATAGGTCAGTTGGAAAGATAACAATAATAATGCAACAATAATAATGCTAACGTTCCCAAATATTGACAGTATGAAGGCATAGAAAAGATGAAACGAATTATGTAAATTAATTTTCAAAATGGTGAGTTGCTGGCTCGCCCCAGGGTCATTTATTTTTTTGCTGACAATGCTGTAATTATTGATAGAAACATTGTAACAAGCTGAAATTTTGTGCAAGGAATTGGCTGTGCAAATTATCATATTGTACCAAATTTTTGCATCAACTGATGTTTCTATTATAAATTACAGCATTGTCAGAGAAATCACCTGTTTCAAACACAAACAGGCGCCTGACTATTCTGAACACCCGGCCGCCTGTTTTGAAAATTTCCTTATGTCTCCCTTATTTCTATTTCTCCTGAGCGCTAAAAACTGGACTGAGTTTAGTATATCGTGGCGTTAAAACAACTTTTGAAACTAACTGACGCCTGCCTGTTTCAAAATAGGCGGGGATTTTAAAAGAGGCGTACCGAAACTATAGAGTTTGAAAAGAAAATTTTATAATTTTATAATTGACCAATCATTTGTGTGAAGAAATTTCCCGTCTAAAAATCAGCGAATCGAACGGCAAATGATATAAAATAAACCGAATGACAAATTTGTTTTTGTTTATCGCACATGTGTGAAAGCAAATTCCAACTTTCCGAAGGATTTCTTTTCTACCAACAGATACAAGAGATAAGATGTCTAATACGAGTCAAGGTCAGTTGTCATATTTAGCATTTCTCCCATTTATAACAGATTTCGTTTAGTAAATTCATTTTACAGATTTTATCCTGATTATTTATGCGCAATATAAAAATGTATTTACTTCCTAATTTTTTTACTTTATTTTCATGCACAAATAAGCGGAGAAGTTCTAGAGATAGGTGCTCTAGAGGTATTTTTGCTAGCTGGGGAGTGGGGAGTCCTGACAGTTACAATAATCCAAGCCAGTTTTAGAGATGTTAGCTACAATCTCCCAATAAATATCTTGAGACTCCCCCCTCCCCCCTTAATCATTGTTGTTAATCCAGCAAAGTGGTAGCATGCAAAAATCGAAAATAATCTATCAGAAAAACAACAATGATTAAGGGGGGGAGGGGGAATCTCGCTATTAAATTGGGGGATTGTCTGAATTTCAGAAAAAAAATTGAAAAGGGTTCTTTGAAGCATGGCTTATTGTTGGTTTTAGAAAAACACATAGAGAGATAAACAAAACAGAATAAAAACTTTTTCAAACAGTTCCACCATGTGACAAGGCTGGCAGCCATCTTTAAATTTAATTTAAAAAGGCCACATGTAATTCGTGAAACTTTACATGAGATCAAAAAGAAATAGCACATGTAATTCGTGAATTTTTACATGAAATCAAAACAAAAGAAAATATACATAAAGTATAAACAGAACAAATGTATAAACTACTATAGCTGACCAAAAGAAAGCTGTATTGCAACAAAACTGCTTTGCTTTGGTCAACTTTGCTTCTCTTAGATAAAAACTATAACAAACTAACTATAAACAAAAGAAGAATGGATAACGACGATCAATCATTTCTAACTCAAGCCAGAATAGGCAGAAGACAGTACCTTGTAACTTATTCACAAGCAGATCTGGGCAAATTTCCCACTCGTGACAGTTTTGGTAACATGCTTCATAATGAATTTAATAAAGGTAAAGGGGCAGTGAGAGTCTCCCACTGGGCTTGTTGCAGAGAGCAACATGCTAATGGAGGCTACCACTACCACTGCTCAGTGAAACTATCTGGGGTGAAAAAATGGCTGATGGTCAAACGTAGCCTAGAGCTGAAACATAAAATTGTGGTTTCATTTTTGTGACAGCCACGATCATTATGTTTCAGCTTACAGAAACGTTTGTAAAGAAGACCAACAGGTAGCACACAGCATCGGACATCCTGATCTCTCAGAAGTGGCTTCACCCCGCACAAAGAACTCTATTGCAGCCTTGCGTCCCAAAAGTAAAAGTAGAGCTACTGCTAATGAGAAAAGTGTTTCGGCCGATGCTGCGGCTGGATGCTCAGCTAGCACGAAACCAAAGCGTCGTAGACTTTCGAATCTCGAAGTCAGTGACTTTATTGTGTCCCGAAACATAAAAAGCAAAACAGAGTTATACGCGATCGCACAACAACGCAAAGTAGAAGGCGATTGTGAGTTGGCTATGTTCTTGTTTACCCGAACCGATAAAAACCTTGAGGAGTTGATTGCAAAGTCTTGGTTTTTGGAAAGTGCCGGCAGTGAACTGCTTCGCGAAAACACTTCACGAATGGAACACATCCGCGAAGCAGCTCAACAACATTGTACCTGTGAATGGCTCAATTGTGCCTTGGAGCTGCTAAGTCTGAACAAAATTGCGATAAATGAGTTTGCTTCAAAAATTAGAAATTTGTTAGAACGCGGGAGGGGTAAATTCCGCAACATTATGATAACGGGCCGATCAAACTGTGGGAAAACATTCATGCTAAAGCCACTAAAAACCTATTCACCAACCGGCTAATTGAAAATTCCATCGAATGACAAGTTGGCCTGGGTTGGTGCTGATGCGGCGGATGTTATTTTACTAAACGACTTCCGCTACAGCAGAGAGATCATAGCGTGGAAGGACTTTCTGTTGTTGCTGGAAGGGGAGACAGTGAAGCTCCCTGCTCCTAAAAATCACTTCGTTCATGACGTGATCATAAATTCCGATGTACCGATATTTGCTACTAGCAAAGCGAAAATCGTGTACAAAGGAAGTTACAATACGGACGATGAACGAGAAATGGAGATGATGGACTCGAGATGGTGCTATATAGAATTTAGACATGTATTCCAACAGGAAGAACAGAAAAATATAAAAGCTTGTGGTACTTGCTTTTCAAAGCTTGTTTTGATGGGTGAAGAAGAGTAGAAGTTTAATTTTCTTTAAATAAGCAGTTTTTAAACAAGTTACCGACAAGTTACCGACAAGTTACCGACAAGTTACCGAAAAGTTTTCTAGTCAAACTCACTAAGTTCGACAAGTTACCACATGTTACCGCTTTTCTTTTAAAAAATATATATATATTTTTTTTTTAAAAGAAAAGCGGTAACATGTGGTAACTTGTCAAACTTGGTACGTTTGACCAGAAAACTTGTCGGTAACTTGTGGGTAACCTATTTGAAAAATTTCAAATTGACAAACTCTTCTCCTCTGTCATTCCAAGCCGTGAAAAACAAGTATATATATACAGTAGAAACATAATCTAAAAACTATAAGTCTATAAAATCAAAATCAGTACTTTATTCGCTGTCCTCTGGCTTTAATAATCAGTCGAATGCGCTTAGGCATCGATTCAATAGTTCTATCGATAACTTCAGGTGAATAGTTCAGAAGTGTTTCCTTGCATTTTATACAAAAGTCTGTGTAGCTTTCGTGTGTCAATGCTCTATTCAGTGCATAGTTCCTCAGTTCCTCCTTGACATTGTGGAAAATTTTTTCAATAGGATTTATATCGGGGCTTCTTGGTGGAATTTTGAACAGGCGACCCTGTACTTCGTCAATTGCCAGTTGAGCCTTACGACTGTTCTGGGAAGGATCGCCATCCTGCAAAAATAGGCGCCCTCTTGGGTTCGCACTTCTCTCAAATAGTCCAGGAAATTGTTCTCGCACGGAATCTGCAAATGCTTGGCCATTGAGATGGCTTTCATATTGCTCGGCCAGTATCATACCTCTTCCATAAGCAATAGCACAAATAAAATGAGCCACCCTACCACCAGTGCCTTCGTGTGATCCCTGAGCTGTCCGTTCAAATGACAAACCATCCCCAGGACGACGCCAAGCCATGGTTCTGGGAGCCATGGCTTGGTCGAATGGGTTGTACTTATGGGTAAATCCCACCCCATCCAAGTAAAAGGATATACCTTCAGTCCAAAGCGTCGGGCTCACCAGGGACACCACTTTACATGCAAACGTCAGCCTTAGTGCCAAGTCTTTTCTTTTCAGCACTCCCTTTTTTCTTGAATGGCAATAACGCATTCCAGCTTCTCGGAAGACTTTTCGCACAGTCTCATCACTGATAGTATCTGCAATCCCAGCAGCCAACTTTACACGTTTTGTTGTGAAACTTCCATGGAGCACACGTATTCTCTCGGCATGACGAAGTATACAACGCTTGTCTCGTATGCTCAGTACACGCGGCCTCCCAGGATTTGATTTTCTCTTGTCTCCATTTTCGTCACACACATTCTTTTTCATATGACGGCACACCGTTGCTTTACTGTACTTCTTGTACTCCTTCTTGTGTTGTTGTACTTGCCGCCATGTCATACCCTGGTCTTGGTGCAAGTATCTCCAATGTATGGAGGTTGTTAGAGGTACTTTGTTTTGTTTTTATTATTATTTTCTTCATTTCTAGCTGAAAGAGAAAAGAGTATACATATACATAAACTTTGCTTTGTTTACGGTTGGCAGCATTCACTTTCTTTTTCATTGGTTCTGTACGATAGGGCAACAGCCCTGTTACAATATGACGATTTTACACCGAAACATGAAAAGATACTCTTGTTTTCTCTGGTAATGAATCTAGCTCACATACTTTGAAAAATTTGGCATCTTCTTGATCTGGTTGATGAAACTCTTTGGAATCGAAAGTAACCTCATCTTTCATTTGGCTTTTTTATGAAAAAATTATGTTGTCCTGATACGTCTTGTAAAAGCTTGCCACACGTTTTACCGAACTGAGTTCCGCTACTTCAGTGTGTGACACTGAGACCTTCTAAAATTGAGCATATTTTTCTGGACTGTATATTACCAACTCATGATATTTGTCTTCTTCTTGTAAAACAGCATTAAAATATTGTATCCAGATGTTTTACCTTTTTTAACTGGTGATACATTTTGTAAAAAACCTGAAACTGAATACACAGAACAAATCAACACCTTGCCTTGGAAAAGTCAACAAACCAAAATTGACATAATACACTTAGTATTTGATCTGTTTGAATAAAGATTTGAAACTTATTTATGCAGAAAATATATAATTGATAGAAAATTTTACAAATAATTTTTCTCCATAAATACCAGAAATTTCAGATTAGATGCAGATAATAGCTCATAACTTTAAAAGGGTTCATTTTCAAGGCATAGTTCTTTCTTAAAATCGATTCAGATTTAAATTATCTCTAACGAGGTATAACACGCGTAATTTGAGTGATGTGAAAAATTTTCCCTATGACGCTAGTCCGCCATTTTGGATTGTGCTCAAAAATTGGGTTTCCCCATGTCAGATTCATGCGGCTATTTTTTGGTGATTCTAGGTATCATCCTGGTTCAGTATACCAATTTTTAGCTTGATAACATTTTTTTCTTGGTTAGGCCAATTTTAAGCTTTAACGACTGTATTTGGACAGCCAATAGACGCTCGACTGAAACAACGGATCAATGAACTTGTAGCAAATGGTATGTACTTAATTTAGTTCTTCAAACTCCTTGTATTTCGCGGATTTACTGTTTTTTTCAAATTTTTCGCAGGAAATTAATTTCGCAGATGATGACATTGCGGATTTTTGTTTGGATTTAATTTCCCGATTCAGGCCAAAATCTGCAAACTTTAATCCCCGCAAACTTTAACCTTTCAAAGTATTAACGCAGTAATTTGCTGGGAAAACAAAAAAATAGAATACCTTATTCGTCATAATTTTCGCGAATGTTTTAAGGGTTTTTGATTTTGCGAATTGAGATTTTTTGCTAAATTTCGTGAGTTTTTGATTTCGCGAATTTCAACCAAATGGGAATTTTTTACTTTGATGAATTCCAAAAACGTAAATTTGAGCACTTCATTACAAAATTGAAGATAGAAAAAGGTTGTTTTTAGTAGTTTTCTCCCTTTTGGATCATTTTCTAAAGGAAATTACAGGATTTATTAAATTTTAAAACATTTTGCAAATTTTTTATTGTATTTGAAAATTTTCAGGAGTTTTTAATTTCGCGAATGGACGTTGAGCAATATTTTCGCAGGTTTCTAATTTTTTTTGAAAAATCGTGAAATTTAAGACTCACAAAATTATGACGAATAAGGTAGCTATAACCTAGAGCCTAGAGATTCCGAAGAGGTGTTAGGAATAAACCTAACTAGAGATGTGAAGATTCATCTGAAAGAACGAGTTCGAGAACTATTCAAAGATCAGGCCGTGCAACCGAAAAGTTGGAACAGTTGTTACTATCCGTCGGATAAGGATGTAGCAAATCATATTCATCTGGAGACACAAAAAGTCAAACTTGATAAGATGGATCAAGCAAATCTTGAGAAATATATATGTAGCTGAAATTCCCATCTCCAAGTAAAATGCAATTAAACCAATACAAAGACCTCTATCCCATGAAATGGAAGTTCTTAAATTAAGGTTATACATTTGCAAAAAGAAAGATGTTTTGAATCGTGCTCTTCAAGCTCTAAAGGAATTGAATGAATTATTAATTGACAACACACCTAAAGAAGATGATTTGCCACTAAATGAAGAGAGTAACACCAAAAGAAAGAACGCGGAAATTGACGAAGACCATAAACGACTCAAACTGAATGAAGAACAAAAGAAAGGTGCAGTTGAAGCAGATTGGCACCATAGAAATCGTGTTGGTAAAAAGCTGACATATAAAGAAATGAATATAAGGTTTTTATTCCAGTAAATGAACAATCTATCAATAAAAATAAAATAAATACACCATCAATAACAAGGCAGTGAATATGACCAACACTTGCCCCTTTGACAACTGGTTGTAGCAAACACATTTATGAGATAATTCTGAACTGTCAAAATATTAATCTCTTACCATAGCAAAACAATGCTTACAATCCAATTTTCTTGCTGCAAAAGTAACTGTTGCACAGATGAATGAATAAACTTTCTGCCACAAAAGGGTCCATCAATTTCTTTGGAAATAAGGATGAGATGTAACACTTGACTGGTATAAATTTTCTCTAGGACATATTTTTGCATGAAATATAATCGTGAATTTCATCCATGTTACATTCAATTATTTTGAGGGTATTAATTTTGTGGGGATTAAATTTTGCTCCAAAATTACAAAACTAAATTCTGAAAAATGATTCGATTGCAAATATAAATTCTGCAAAATTCACGAAAACCATTCTAACCCAAAAAAATTTCCAAAGTTCAGTTGTGCTATATTTGAAACAATGCGTAATGTCAGAGTTATTTTGTGTTTTCCCACATTAAATACCAAAAATGGTACTTTAATGGAATGCAAAAATAAATTTCACGGCATTTGCAGTCACTATAATGAAGGCACTTCTTTAGTTAAGGTTACTGTATGGGAAAAAGACATTATCTATGAGCACTAAAAACTTCCATAAATTTTGATAATTTTATTATAAAAGTATATATATTAACACTGAAAGATTGGTCTTTCTAATGAAGCAGAGATTATTTGAAAATTATTTCAAGTAAAGGAAATATAATCAAAAATGTGAAAAATTTTCCCACTCCTGTTAAAATTTGTCAACCGTCAGAAGTTTACTCTCGTTTTATTTCATTCAAACTGCATTTGAATAAGTATGACTCAGTCTAAAAAAGGTTGCCTGAGAATTTTGTATAACCGTTTCAAATTTTATAAGGAATAGAATTTTAAAAAACAAACTTTTTATTTTTGAAAAATAATTACAACTTAAAATGTTAAAATATCGGCAACCACGCTGTTAATTCATAGAATGAGGCAATTTATTTAGCTGTGTGTCCCACCTTCCGAAACATGGTAGTTCTATTGTCAGTATCTTTAATAATTTTGACGGTTGACAAAATTTTATGTTGTTAATTGTTGTCAAAAGTCCTAAATAATCGTTATAAGATGCAGCCTTGTTTTCTCAGAAATACAAAAAAAATGAAAAAAATATTTTGTTCATTGCATCTATTTTTTTCTATTACAAACAACCTGCAGTTTGTAAAACAATCTGTGAAATATTTATCACACAAAAGTATTAATTTCTGAAATTGGTTTGTCTTGAATAACAACAGCAATAGGCAATGATGGTGGTGATTGGCCTTCTTGAAAAACCATATTATGCACAATACCTATCGCACCTTACATGAACATCACTTTAGAGCCAACAGATAAGAAAAGTACTGGTTCTAAAGAGCCCATATCATCTGCAGGTAATATTGAGGCTATAACATTGTTATGTTTTGCTTTTATCTGGGCAATAGGAATACCAAGTTTACGCAAATTTGCAAAATTATATTCTTTCACTTGATTATTTCCAAATGGTAATTTAACAGCATCTTTTTTTAAATGATCATTTTTACTGAGTTTTTCAGGTGAATGCATAAGAGTAATTTCCAATCATCAACAGTATTATCCCCATTTCTAGCATTGGTCAATATATTTCTAAATCTTTCTTGTTCGGAACTATTACCAGGTGCACGCTCATTTATTTTCAGTTGGACAACTTTATTGAATAACTTATAGACAAAATAACCTTCTATAGCAATTGGTCCAGTAGGTTTAGTATGATATATAACTTTATCTGAAACAGGAGGCAACTGTGCAACATCACCTACAAGAATAATAGATAAACCTCCAAATGGCAATGTTAATTTCCCTGTTGCTTGCTTGCACCTACGATTAAACCAACCAAACATCTCTTGTCCAATTACTGAGTATTCATCAATTATAATATATTTAATACCTGACAATTTTTCTTGCAAAGTTTGAAGAGCAGAACCTGTCAAATCTGTTGACTGTTTCCCCCTTATAGGAAGTTGGAAAAGACTATGTAATGTAACTTCTTTGACATTAAATGCTGCAACACCAAAAAATGTTGTGACTTTGCAACTTTGCTGGAGGAGATTTGTAAGTGCATTGATAATGTAACTTTTACCAGAGCCTGTCATTCCTGTAATAATTAACGAAAGCTGTTCTGTTGTTTCAGAAATAAAATGATGGAACTATGGAATATACTAAGGACTGTTCATTATTTAATGAATTGATATCTATTGATTTTGAAAAATTTAAAGTAGAGTGAAATGTTGCCTTTTGGTCTTCAATCCATTTTGGCATGTCACGTAGCTGTTGCACCGAAAATAAATTATCATCTTCCCATGTTGATTGTACTGTAACATCTGCATCTTCAGTAGCCAAATTTAAATCAGACAGAAACCTCCAGTTTTCTCTTTCTCCAATTTGTTACATGATGATAAATCTTCTTCATGGCTTATAGAACTAGAACTAAAATAAGTTGCAACATTTTCAAGCTCAACACCCCAAGTTGACATCTAAACCTTTCCTTCAGGTGAATTTAGAAAATTCTGCCAGTTATTAGAGGGAGTAACAAAGCAGTAAGGAATTCCAACTGCCATGAATAACTTGACATGAATTTTTTTTTTATTCTGGAGGCGAGACTCCTCCAAAGCTTGTGTCTTTAAAAGCAACAGGCTCCCCTTTTTCAGGGTTTAAAATGACTTATACAAAATAGGACTGCAGATTAAGAGTGGGATACAGTTATATTTCCTAACATGATAAAAAAGGTTTCGTCCCAAAGTCTTGACCAAAGGGTATCAGAATTCTAGCTGAAACGCCTCAAGAGAGGCCCAATGAATTGGTCATCAGAAGACACTAAAATTCTCTTTCACAATAATAATTTTAACCCAACTGTATACACCACTCGAACTAGCAATATTTCGGACATAAAAATAAATATATCCAACTTGACTGGGGT
>JAUELI010138100.1:2451-13226 GCA_031471325.1 Catablema vesicarium
TTTACTATGTATTACATGATGGATTATCACCTCTGATATATGATTTTGGTGGAACAGCAGAAGAATATTTAAAATGTAAAGTTTACTATGTATTACATGATGGATTATCACCTCTGATATATGATTTTGGTGGAACAGCAGAAGAATATTTAAAATGTTCTAATACCCAAGTGTCGCGACTAAATATAAGTAAGATCTAAAATCAAATAAAAAATAATTATCAAAATGAAATAATTCTAAAGCCTTTAGAAATAAATAAAATCCTTCTCCCTTCTTAAATTATCTCCTTTTGGTAAAAGTTCATATAATCTGAAAGTTTATGAAAATACTATTTATGTGACTTATTTACTGCACTGACTCCTTAATTTTCTAATGAAGTCCAAACTTTGCTCTAAAATCCATGAGAGATTTCCAAGAGAAGTTGAACTTGTGGTTGCGCTCAGCAATTTCATTTTTGTCAATGTTACCAGATCTAACAACGTTATTTTCTTATTTAGTTTTTTAGATTTGAGTTAATGAAAGAGATGTAACCAAAATAAGGTTATAGGAAAGGAAAAAATTACAAAGTTTGACTCTTTTTTTTATTTGATCATTTCAACGATTTTTTGGGGTAGAATATAAATATAGTATAATAATTTAATAATATTTCAATTACTTCCTGAATAATTTGCGTTACTAATTAATCTATTGTTGAGTTTAAGTAAATAAATTAAACTTTAACCCTATTCCTCCCAGGCTTTTTTGATGCCTATTTTCCTAGGGGAAGGTCAATTTGAACCCCCCCCCCCTTAATAACTTTTGAACCAAATGTCCTATGCTAACCAAATTTTGTGCAGTAATAGCTTGATCATATAAGAGTACTTCAAAAGAATAAAAAATGCTATACAGTTGCTATGGTAACCATGACGTCATTTTTGGTAACCCTCGTATGAATTATTTTGAAAATTTCCAATTTTTTAACTTTTATTTTTCCGGCTATTTTTTGTATCTAATACAGTTATTCATCACTTTCATGATATAAAATTATCATATCTCACAGTTAGGATTGATTATGGACTCAGAAAACAAAATTTTAACCAAAAAAAATTAAATTTAAAAAAAATATTCTACCCCGTCTTGAGAAAAAAGGCATAACTTCGAAAAAAGGGTGTGGTTCGACATGAAATTTCACATAGGCATGTCAAATAGGTAGAAACTAAAAGTCACAAAATTTCAAGAAAAAATATTCAGTAGAAAAAAGTTATTGCAAAAAAACTGGAGGGGAGTCAAATTGACCCCCCCCCCTCCTGGGAGGAATAGGGTTAAAGCTGTTTTTTAGATGGTTCATTTTTAACAATTTTTCTGAACTTTGACGGGCTCCTGACACACCAATAACCATAGAAACAGAGAAATAATTATATACACGTGTTCACTGAACATTGAAGAACAATATTGTGTCAGTGTTTTTAAATTTATTCCATTCGACAATTATTATGCATCGAAGCCCAGTTTTTGTAGTAATTTATGTTACTTTTACAAAAGTCAAAATATCTCGGAAACAAAACGATAATTTTTAAATCAAAGTACTGGCTATGCTGCAAAACATTTTTAAAAACATTATCGTTATTCACTGTGTGACAGGAGCTTAATATAAAATAAAAACGCATTTTAAATCAAGTTCATTTTCCACAAATTGTAAATTTTTTCTCAAATTTCTTTCTTTCATTATATAGCAGAAAGATAGGGCTTTCCAAATATAATAACTTTAATAAATGTATCTGGAAGAGTTTAGAAGTTATAAAACGATAATTTAAAACACCAGTTTTCCTTTCCTATATTTTCCTCAAGTCGGACCAAAAAATAAACTATAAAAATTATATCACCAAAAAACATTTTTAGCTTCGATTTAGTAAAAGGAAATAATATATAAGAATTCTACCGCACATTACGTAAAATAAAAATTGCAAAACTAAATTAAATTAAAAAAATAATTTCTCATGTCTCCTACATGACAGATAGTACTATCTTCACTATATCACAGAAACTGGCGATGACACTTACCTAAAATAATTCGCCCATCTTTTTGTTTAACTATATTACAACTACTAGCTTAATTTCAATTATTGAGAAAACAAACCTGATGAAGAACATCCTCGAATACAAAGAAAGAGTCATCATTTGTGGCAGTCAGTCGCACATCCTATAAAGAAAAATTAAATTCGAAGAGCTCAAAAGTTATTAGTGACTCATAAAGATCGGTCCATCATCAAATTCCAATAAATTCAGGTATTTCAAAAACATTTCCAGATGTTACTGAAAAATCAATTAGTTGCAACGAATCTGTCTCCACCTTATTCGATATAAAGAAACTTCCATGCTAATTTATTGAATTTACTTTGTAATACCTTCATAATCAGATAATCAACCAACATATCATATTCATACACATAAGTCTTTAACTGATTGTAATATAAATTATTCTGAAGAAAAAATGAAACAAGTAAAAATAAGAAGCTGGAAGCAAGCAATTCCAAATTCTTATAAATATGGACAATCATTTTGAAGTTAAATGAACAACTCAAACAAATTGGTCCTACAAAGCAAATATACAGCAAACAAACCTAAATATACAAAGCATGGACCTTAATGGTATTGTATTGCTCCTATTTAGTAGAGTTAATTTAAATAGGTACTTTAAATAGGAGTTTAGTTCATGAGAATATAAACCTGACAATAACTGATGCTGAGAGGGCACTGAGAGATGCAGAAAATTATTGCAGGAAACTTGAGAGAATGTTCACTAATTACCATATCAGATATTTGGATATCGAAAAGAGTTTTCCACATATGATTCCTTAAACCAGGTAAACACCCTTGCTTCAAATATTCTCTAGCAGCACCAATATGCCTTTTTGATATAATGGTTTGACCAACTTTACACCAATCAGTGCTGAATGAACCTGAAGAACAGAAGTGAGTATAAAGTTTGAACTCTCAACACAGAAAATAGTATGATAATAATATTAATAATAATAACAATAACAGACTTTCAGACATTTGTTTACAAGCATTATTTTTAAAAACATTTAATTTCTATAGAAAAATGATATGAAGAGTAAAACCATAGAAAATAAAGAACATATCACTCCATACAGAAATCAAGAGGTTTGTAGTACAGGAATATTATTTTGAAATCAATTCTTTCAAATATAGTTGTTTTTTAAATTTGAAACAAACATACTATCGTTAGTATCATCTATCCCAACTTGATAGTGAGATCCGGTCAAATGTCTAAACTTCTTAGCCTAAAAAAATATCATAATTACATCCGTTTACAATACAATACAGTACATGTCTCATTTTTTGGTTGTTTAATTCTAATATGGTTGTTCATTAACATAACATAGTGGGAATCGGACTAAAAACACAATAAAAAGGTAGTTTGATTCTGAAAAAGATTTCACTTTCAAAGTTTAAAATTCACATGTTGAGTTTGAACAATAAACAGTAAACAGATTTCAGAAATGAATGTACCATTTTTAGATAGCAAATGCTGCGCTAAAACTAGCAGACTATCTAGAAATCTTCCAAAATTCATAAAAAATATGTAGTAAAAGCAAATGAAAAGAAAGAAAATTTGAATTTTATATTATTCACCCCAACACATCAACAGAAAATAACAAAGCATTCAACATATAACTTTTAAGTTTTTGGTGATTCTTTTAGCAATGACAATTTATTCAGTTGTTAAAACAAAAAATTTATTATTACTAAAGAAATTTTCGTGATTGAAAAATCAAAAAGTAGCCACATTAGCGGAATTTATTCCCGCATTTCAGACCCTTGAAATAAAATTTGTGAAATTTGTAGATTGCAGTAAGAAAATCAAGGCATACATAGATTACTAGCAAAAAGGTGTGAGAAATTTAAGGACTGAGGCAATCATGAGCGGATCTTATCTGGTGACGCAAAACAGCATTGTTATAATCAAAGTTTGTGATTTACATTAAAATTAAAACTTCTTTCTCATCTCTTTTTTTCAATAAAAGCTAGGCTCGTCCATTCCTTCAAAACTGCTTACTTAAAAAAAGTGGCCAAGTATGACCGTTGGACACACTTTCCTTCTAAAATAGAGCTTGAGTGAAAGGAAATGGTAAAATAACGAACGTAAGTGACACTTACAATATCTTGATCACTTGGAACATATAAATTAGCTTTAATTAAATACCATCTTTGGATAGAGCTAATGAAAAAATGGAAAATACTTGCTTATTAAACATGTTATATATAATCTACTTAAGTATTAACAACTACTTTTACATTTTACAAAAAAAACTACGATCTCATAAAAACAAAAATACTCAAAATAAACAGACAAATGATATCTTTTGCAATCAATGCACTTTAAAGCCTCAAAGTTTCAAATCAGAAATATCTAGAACATGAGAAGGATTTGCTAATTTGCTTTACTAACTTCTTTATGGGAAATTTTTACAATAAGTATAAACAAAAACTTGGTAATAAATAAATTTTACCTTATAACAGAAGATTGGTTTACATTATTCACTGCACAAAGTACCTAAAAAAAAGTTTTTTCTCAATATCTTTATTATTTGCTTTCCTCACTTATCAATGTCTTAAAATACTTTACAATACACAAAGCAGCAAGTTTAATTAAAATCTTTAAAAAATGGAAAAAGAAATGCACACAAATTATACTACAATACACTGACACATTCCCAAATATTTGTCTTCAATATCTTTATAATATTTACCTGAAAGAAATCAGCAGCAGAGTATACTGGTCGAAGTTTTGCATAAGCTATATGTAATGAATGGTTAAAACAATCAAAACATTTAAATGACAATTTATTAAAAGTTTATTCATCTATACAGTATCAATACTAAATTAAGCACTGAAAATTTGGAATTGAATTCATATGACCTCAAATTTATTAACAAAATTACCACTTATTCTATTTCAATTTTCATGAAATTTCACACTGAGATAGTAGAATAGTAGCAATTTTTGTTAGGGACTGAAAACATGCTCAATATACAAATTTTATTGGATAAGATTAAGTTTAGCTTAAGTTATAGCATTTAAAGTGAGAACCCTAGTAAAAAATCTTCATTTTCTGACGATGCAGCTCTTCTTTAATCTGGTGGCTAGACATAATTTTATTTCTTTTTTGTTCATAAATAATTGATTAAACATGTATGTTATATCGCTAAGTTTAATATTAAAGGATATGCCAAAAAGCAAGTTTATATTGATGAAAAAACTTTAAATGAAAATGATTCTTTCAACATTCAGTGCTACATTGGAAAATTAATCATAAAAGATGCATACATACTTTCATCATTATACTCAGCACTTAATGTCATTGATCTGAATTTCTCTGATAAGGCTTTCTGATCATTTGGTTTTCTCTAAAATGAAATGAAATATTAATTTAAAATTAACAAAATTATAATAGTCTTGATTTTGTAAAACGTTCTTTCATTAAACATGGCAAGAATTTTAACTAATTTTAATATTTTAAATTTCTTTTTTTTATAACGTTAAACAAATTTTACAACTAGTGCAAAGTTGAATTTTTAAGTCTTACATCAGTCTCACTTTGATGATGACCACTAGAATGTGTTGTGGGTGAATTATAGTTGTGTAGAAAAATAAAAATCTCAATTTTACCAAAATGATTAAGCTTCTAGTTACTTTATTTATAATAAAATTGTATGACCGTTTTTAATCTTACTAATGTATTATAATCAAAAAATAAAAAAACTTGTTTTTTATTTTTCAATATCCTTGCTTTACTTACACAAAATTCAACATTGTTATAATGTTCTTTATTTTAAACTAACCTTTCTAGATAATGGCAAAGCAAGCTCAGTGCACATACTATTGATACTTTTAACAATACATTTCTCCCAATTTCTCTACAAAACAATACAGATAGTAATTTATGAAAAACTAAGTAGTAAAGTTGTTATCAAATGCAAAAATAGATATTCTACATAATAGGTGGTATGCATTGCGTGATATGGTAACTGAAACAGTATCAAATTGCATATACTTTATTAACATTGAGAGAGCAACTACTGTACCATCAAGATACACAATAATCAATTTGCTATAGACATATATTTTCTATTATAGTAATCAAATATTTCATGTTTGTTGCTTTTCTAGATTTACAAAAGATATAGAAACTTTTCAGAATCAAAGGAACTATCATTATGTAGAAAAAGTGAATGTGAATTGAATTGCTATCCCCTGACAAAACAAAAGTCTAAATAAATAAAAATAGGCTTGGTGGTGGAGTTATATTTGAGCATAGATTCAGGCTGTGTAGCCTGAATCTAAGCTCAAAGATCTTTCCTCCACCTTTGGAGTATTTTGAGCCTTGATAATGGTAAATTAATCTGTGATATTCTCTTACTATGGTTTTTTAAACTTTGAATTTTGGTTGTAGTTTCAATTTGTCTTAGTTTCTTAATTTAAAAACTCCAAGATTCCGCCAATTCATATTTTACCTACCAAATGCTTAATGTGATATCCAAATATAGATGATGTTCTAACTTTTTTAAAGATTTTTGATTGTAATTTAAATTACCTGCGCTTTCCTAATATACTCAAGTGGTTCAATATGGATTTGGTTGTTATGGTAAGATCTAAAGTACATATAAAGATTTTTACTATTTCGAGGAATTTAAAAAGAAAATTTAATAAAAAAATATGTACTTTAAGAGAAGAAACTTTTGCAGAAAAATACTTTCACTGTATTTTTGGCTTAAAACCAGCAAAAGTTTCTTCAAAAAACACAGTTAAATTGACCAAATGCAAAAGTTTATTCCCGTGAAGCCTCCAATTTTTTGCCAACGCGATGGTTTATTCTAAAAAAAAAATTACACAGTTCCGATTCTGGGTGAAACTACGACTGCAGTCTAACCCAGTTATAGAATTGGTGCCTACTTTTACCGAGGATGAAGCATTCTTGCAGGTGCCTACTTTTTTCAAGGACTTTAACAGGTTTCATGGATTGATAGTTCAATTATCTCCATAATACTTTTTCATAATTCATTTTTATTCTGCAAAATATCAGTATGTAATGTGCGTTTTTACCTTCCAATTTGTTTTTTTACTGCGAAATGACAAAACAATTGCACATCAAGAAAGTTTATTCTTGCAAAAAATAACGGAGCCATCCGCGAAAGTTAATTCCATAAATTTCGAGGTTTTTTCAAAGCGCGAAAGTTTGTACCCACGAAAGTTTCTTCCCTCAAAGTATACTCTATCATTCAGATCAAAGTAAATTTCTCGATTGTAGCCCACTAGACTAAGAGCAAAACAACAAGGAGAATAGCTCATAAATAAGTTAACATTATGGTATATTTTTAGACTATCCAGATTACACTATTTTAGTAATTCAAACTTATAATCCAAATGTAAAAAATTTAGAATTGGGTGTCAATTTTGTCCTTGCACTATTTTTTTATTTTGCATGTACTATAATAGACTCTTTTATTTCACATTCAAATATCAATATACCAATACACAATCAAATTTTCAGGAAAGGGGAAGAGGGTTTATCTGTCTTCATATACAATGGACACAATACAGCAAACAGTCTGATCGATAACAGGATCTTAGAAAAAACCAGCACTTGCAAAAATAGTTTTATTTTAATAATCTGACCTTTCAGCAAAAACCTTAAAAATAAGATTTTGTATCTTTACAGCATACCCTAGAACAAAAAATTTATATATCAGAATACTTTCCTGCTTTTGGAAATGAGCATTGACCTTAATTTTTATACAATTATGCTGCAGATCAGTTTCAGATCATAAGGTCTGCTGGTCTGTTCAAGATAAATTCTTCTGAATGAACAACATATTTTTATACTTTGAAACTCTCCTTTTATATCTTTTTTTGTTCTCCTTGTGTAAAGTTATGTACTTTGTGCTATTGACCTGATAAATCCTATACCTATTTATGGCAGGCAGAGAAACTAGGCAAATTCTATCATAGGTAGACTGCATTGATCCCCGAAAAGGTCGTACTGGTTGCCAACTGATGAGCCTTTGACAAAATTAAACATATATGTTCACAGTAATGTGTATATTAAATATTTAACAAGAATCAAGATGTCAGAAAATAATTCACATATCAGTAGGGGATCTTATTTGATTGTTCTAAGTTCTTTACCTGAATCTTTAATATACTTCTTGATATGTTTTTTTACATCACCACTGTATAGTGAAGGTTTCTTAACTTCATTCTAAAAATCATACAAATAAAATCTGTATACAACTGGATGTTCTAAAGCACATTGTATGAGTTTGAAAGACAAGTCTACAAGTTTGCAGTTTTCCAGGGGTATTAGAATACCTAGCTTTAAAAATATTCAGTTGGCAAATGCAATTATTTAGTTCAATTTAGAACATAATTGGCATAATATCCCAGGAACAGCTAATGTACCAAAACACTTGTGTGTTTTATTTGTTATGAATCCTAGTCAAACATGTCATCAAGTGACTGACTGAGGGGAAAAAATTGCCAAATATTTTGAAAATTTAATTTGCTAACTTGGTGTAACTTTCACAAGACATATGCGGGCTATTTGGAACAACTTAGCGGTCTTGGGTGGTTCCGCATATTACTTTGTGAAAGTTGCACTAAGTTCTGGGCAAGAAAATGGCAGATAAAAAAACAGCGCCAAGCAAGAAAATGCAAGTATTTAGCTGTGAAATTCATTCTTTTTTCTACAAAAATACTGTTTTAGCCAGGACAGTCCCGGATTCAGCTACATTGTTCCAGCGTCTAGGTTTATTATATATTTGTCCCGGTTAATGAGAATATCAGACAAACTAAATACCACAGATAATTCCGGATGTATCTTTCGTTGTTTCTTCATCAGCTATGGTAAACTAGCTTCTTGAAGATTATTCAAACCTTGGGTATGAGCAAGATCAATAAATGAATCTGATTGGCAACCTTGTTTCCAACTATTCTTCTCTCTGAACGAGGTTGTCTGATTATATATATAAGAAAGGTTCTACCCTTGAACTTACAAATTATCGCCCTATATCTCTCTAACATTGATAAAATTTTGAAAAGCTAATATACAGTTGTGTATATAATTTCCTAGAACACAATAAAGTCATTTATGCGGAACAATTTGGATTCAGAAAATAATACTCTACTTCTCAAGCCATATTAAATATAACACAAAATATAATGGATGCTCTAGACAAAGGTCAATTTGCTTGTGGAGTCTTTATTGACCTCCAAAAAGCATTTGACACTGTGGATCATGACATATTACTAAAAAAACTATACCACTACGGAATTCGTGGTGTTCCACTGTCATTATTCCAATCTTATCTTAATGAAAGAAAACAATTTGTTTCAACTGGTTCCAGATCCTCAAATATGAAAAACAGATATGGCGTTCCACAAGGAACAGTATTAGGACCCCTTTTATTCTTACTCTATATTAATGATCTTCAGCATGCAATTAAATTCTCATTGGTGCATCACTTTGCTGATGATACCAACCTTTTACATATTAATGACTCTCCCAAACAATTAGCAAAATATGTGATTAATGATCTATAACTCCTTTGTAACTGGCTTTAAAGCAAATAAAATCTCACTTAATAAAAGTAAAACAGGGTATATCATTTTTAAAAGGTCTCAAAAACCCCTCCACTATGATATCAGAATTTTCCTAAATGATACAAATTAAACTTAATACCTGGGAGTTGTACTCGATCAAGATCTAAGCTGGAAAACTCAACTGAATAACACTGCTTCCAAACTCAAAAAAGTAAATGGTGCTCTAACCAAAATTCATCATTTTGTTCTTCATCTACTGTAGTGCTTCTCTCAGTCTACTATGCCATCTGTCAATCTCAGCTCCAATATTGCTGTCAAGTTTGGGGACAAAAAAATCGATTTGAATTTAATCGTATTAGTGTACTTCAAAACCATGCTGTGTCCTTCACAGCTTCTAGAAAATCCCCAAATAATCTCTACTATAATCTCAAACTTCTAAAATTTAATGATATGGTATTACTCGAGATTTTTTATTTCTATCTAACTTATATAATAATAGGATTCCTGAAACTCTCCAATGAATATGGAACTTGTGCTGACAATATTGGTCTCATTAATCTACCTACAGTAAAGTCCACTGGTTTTGGTTTACTACACTCTGTACGCTATCATGCTATTAAATCTCTGAATTTATTTCAACTATCTTTTCCAAAGAAACTTCTTGATATGTATTTTTATGGCCTCAAATCTAATTGATTTTTATAAGCCTTCTTAAAATTCTTTCAATATTAATACTGATTATGTCACATTCTCCACCTGTTTATCTATTACACTTTCAACATCAATGTTTGTACTGTGCTGTCTATGTTGTCTAGTCTGGTATTATTGTCTTACTGTGATGTCTTTTTTTAACGGTGGTCATTACCTTTGTCTAAGCTATTGCTTAAGTAATGATCTCCTTTCAATAGCAACAGTTAGACTATTGAATTTTTTTCTTTCCCAATTGTACATAGGCTATTGATAAATAAATATTTACTTATATAAGAACATACACATACATAGGCCGTAATCACAAATATCTTTGGTTCGCGTCATTTTTGCTGTTGAAAATAGGGGCGGGCGGGTGGACGGTAAAAAAAATTATCGTTTTTTTTATTTTTGATGAGCAGCCTACGTGCAGGCTAAAATAGGGGCGGGCGGATGGAAAAATTCTTGGGTTTTCTTATTTTTA
>JAUELI010138211.1:0-13221 GCA_031471325.1 Catablema vesicarium
TAAGTTTTAGGATCTTTTCCAAAATGTTTAGAATTTTAATTTCCCCCGACTAATACGGATAGAATATGACAATTTAGGCGGAAAAGTAATACAATATTAGCTTATAAAGAAAATTCGCACCATTAAATTTTCCCCAATATGGTAACCGTAAAAACTTTCTCCCGCGGAATGATCATTCTTTTTTTCACTGGAAAATCCACCGGAGCAGGTGGCAGTAATCCACCAGCTCGCACGAGCTGATTTTTTAAATACAAAAAAGAGGGAAATTTAGTCTGTCACACAAACGTTCCGGCAACTGATCATTAACGCATGTACAATAACATATCAATCGCAAACACTTTATGTAATGTTCATATAGCAGTAAATTAGTTCACGTTACCTCACAGTAAATACCAAGCTTAAAAATGGTAATGAATGAATCTGATGTTTTTTACTTTTGTGCACCTGTTTCATTATAAATAACTAATATATTATTACCCCCTGGATTGTAATACTGGTACTGTATTGATGCTGTAAGAGACAGGGGGAAAATGTCTGATCTCATATTTGAATAGATCAATAATATAATTTCTTTTTCTTTTCAATTGCAGTATATTATTTGTAAACGTAATGAAGAAATTTCTTAGAAATAAATAACTTCGTAAACAAAAACCTGTTCAAAGTCAGCAAAATAATCTTGGAACATCAATCGTTGTTCTAGGTTATTTTGTGGACGTTATATGAACAGTTTTTTGTTAACTAAAAAGATACATACAACTCTTCTACGTAGATACTAAAAGTCAAAAAGAAACATTGAAATGATGCAATCCAACCTTGTTCCCAGACCTTCCTTTCTCTTGACGTTCAAAATTGAATATTTTAAAAATGGAATTAATTAAAACATTGCGCTGGAGGGTGTTCCGTTGTAATCCCGAAATTTAAGTTTGAATAAACTCCCGTGAAGGTAGCTTACTGGTGAGTCGATAAAAAAATACAGATAAGTTGATAAAAAAAAAGACTTATACAAAATATCAACTTTATTCGACCTGCGGAATTTTTTCTTTAGTTGAAATGGGCTTTTAGTCTTTCCTGGGAAATATATCTACTGATACGGTAAAAAAGAAAATTGATTAAATGTTTAGTCAACGTTGTGTAGGAACACAGGCAAGAGTCCTAATTTATTATTAAAATTGCCACAAGATAAAATAAAATCTTTTTTACCTCGACTCGAAAGTTTAAAGACCTGTATAAGAAATTTTGTAAGCCTATAACACTATAATAAAAAAGTAACAATTTAGAAAATTCGAATTTTAACATTCGATGGAATATTCGATCGAACTTTGCATTCTAAAAAATAAATGAATGTAATAATCTCGTTCTCATTGTCTTATGACTATGTTCCCACGGACTATTTTACTTATAATAAAGCATCTAGTGTTTTCCTGATCGTGATGCTATATACAGATTCTGATAAAGTCTTCCACATACAATAGCATGTTTGATTATACAGTAGCATCAAGGATGTATAAGAGACTATCCTTGGTAGCATGTTCAACTGTTGTAAAAATTGAAGAAATTCATTTAAATGTAAAACAGGCTTAACAATGTTTCTCAAAAAAAAGATATCGCAGAGGGTTCGTTTGTTGATGGTTTTCATTGATATTTTGGCTGTAGATAATATCAATAATTAGATATTAGACCATTATTATCATATACATTCTAAAAAGACTGGGTCACAAGGACCCTGGTAACGTAGAATATTAGGTCAAAGTCTCAAATTCATTCGAATCTTTGAGAATCTGTTCTCGGAGAGTTTTAAAATTTTGCTATTATGGATACAAACTCAAGCAAAGAAATTATATACATTGACGAGGAATCTGAGCAGTCTATTGAGGTAAGTGTGTCATGTATTGATTGTTATCGCTCTTCTTTATTTTTACAACAATCGTGCGTGCGTTATTAAAAAAAAAACCAAATTGTATTTTTATGAGCTCAATCTTGACAAACATTCAAAGGTAATGTGTTGAAAAACATAAATGCAAGATGTTATTTTTTAAAAGCAATTACTTTTTTGATCCAAGTTCGTCATGCATGAAATCTTCTACTTACTGACCTGGTTTTTACCAGAAAATTAAAGGTTTACAATTCCAGTTGATTATACCAAAGATTCTACAGTTTATTAACAAATCGAAAAAATCCGATTTTTTAATCAGGAATATCAGCACCGGAATTTTAGGCAACTCACTAACTCACCAACTCACGACTGACCATCTCATTAACTCACGACTCACTTATTATCACACTCATTGACAATTAGATGCAAATTATAAACTAAAAAAATGGAAAGAAATGAGTTGATGTGTAGAAAATCGTTACCATTCAGATATCTTCTAAAGTCTCCGGTCAATGCCTCTGCGCTGGACTAGAAGAACATTTTGACCCTGGCAATTCATGACCACTGTCGCACTGGTGCGCAAGTGGAAGGCTACAACTGGTGACTTCTGAAGATTTATTCAAATTTGAACGAGGGTTGACAATTTTTGCTAAAGACCAATGTTAGAGTAGGGTTTTGGTCATGTTAGGGTCCTCAACCATCGCATCATAGCCCTAAAAGCATGTACTTTTGGTCTTTGGCAAAAATTGCAACCCAGAATCGTCCATTCTGTCGGATTAATGTTGGATATATAAGGTATATATATACATACAGACAGTACAAAGTCACTGGAAGTAGACAAGAAAGTTTGGTCAAATTTCTAGGGATTTGACTGAAAATTTATTACTGCAGCATCATAGAAGGCCTCATCCGCGAAAGTTTGTACCGCGAAACGTAATATTTGAGCGAAGGGCGAAAGTTTATACCCGCAAAACTTTTGAAATCTTCCAACAGCGAAAGTTTATCCTCGCGAAATATTTTGGCATTTTCGGAGAAAATTATATTTTATATTTTTTGGTTCTTACAACAATAGGAGAATTATTTATTGGTAAAAAAGAGAAACTAAACAAATTCCGAAGAGAAAATGGATTAAATGTACGACCTAACGATCACAGCCGTGAAAAAATTGTTTTTAGCAAAAAATAATTTGCACAAAAATTAAGAAAAATTCGAAAAACACACAAGTTTATCCCCGCGAAATTTTTAAAACTTGCGAGTACAGAAGTTTATCCACGCGAATTTTAGAATAATTGCGAAATGCGAAAGTTTATCCCCTCGAAATGAAAAATTTCTCCCAGCGAAAGTTTCTCCCATTAAAGTACAAAAATTGCATTCTGTAGACGAATAAGGTAATTTGTGTTACGTTTATAGAGAATTCCGTTGGCATCCATTGATATTAATGTGCATTTTCCCTTTTGGTAGCCCAAAATAGAATTTGTTTCTTTGCGCCGGCATTTACCGTAACTGATTGAGGCTTGGGTGTGAGCGAAAAAATTTTCCCGATAAGATAGTCGAATTTCGAAAGCACTATTGGTTTACTGGACGCTTATGAGCACAGGCGTTTATTGAATTTTTCGCAGAAGTCTAGCAGTTATTTGAGCTTCTGTCTTCTTGCTCAGCAGTCTGGTGCAGTGGTGTCCGACAAACAGATTAGAACGAGGCATTTGACATGTCTCTTCCCCCTGTCGACTCACCTCGCAAAACTACAAAAAAGGAAAACGCAAGTCTGTTAATACCATAAATAAACCAGAACAAGGCGATTAAAAAATTTGGAAGGAGTCCAGTGTCACAGCACGAGAACTTTAACCAAGCCAAAAATCCAAGGTTAGCCCGAGTCTGTTTTTATTGACAAAAATATTAAAATCCATTAAAGCTATTTTCGCGTAAGTTTCTGCTGCAAAGTTTTTGAATAAAAAATTCTCATTATTGGCCTATTTTGCTCCATAAAGGTTTATGAAAACTCAAAAAAGATTTTAGATAATGAAAAGGCACTATGTGATTTGGACACCAAAAAAGGCACAAATAATATACAAAGTGAGAAGAAACAGACAAATAAAGGTTTTTTGGTTCCATTCCTCAGAACTCGTTGCAACAGAATTTTTTTTTCGACCTCCATGATCAAAAATTTTGAGAGAAGAAAGAGTTTGAATTTGAATTTGCCTAGAGAATAACTTCATGAGATAATCAATAAACGCTAATATACCCACAACAATTCTTATATCTGTAACTATGCTCACAGAAAGACAACTACTACAAACAGCAACAAAAATTATTACCTAGTTGAATATTGAAGCTCTACAGGTTCTGAATGTAAATCTCCAACAATACTCAATGCTTTTATTACAAATCTGTAAATCCTGTTAGGATGCACTTCAATTTCACATTCTCCTGCATTCAAGTTATCTAAAACATTATCTTCTCCTTTTTCATCTCCTTCATTACCAGAAATATCAGTTTTATTGATAACAACTGTGGAAGCTGTTTTGTGCCATGATAGTTTTACTCTAGTGGGGGATAATGGATTGCAATGAAAGCCAGTAACTGCACTTGGTTTTCCAAGGCTATAAGATCAAGTTAAGATATACTGGAATATGCACAAGGAAACCAAAATACAAATTAAAGAGTTTAGAGAATGGGGCAATAAAATAAGAGATAAAAAAGATAAGAATTACCCCTTATACTCACAACTTTGTGAAAAATAAGAAAATAAGGTGAAAAATTATAAGTGGCTTTTTAATGTATAGTTTCTTCTCTCCTTAGGTAGGAGGGAAATATGTTTGAGTCCCTATAACTTATTGTTTACACAAGTTTTCTTTCCTTTATTTTAGGCGTCGCAGAAAATGCAATGACATCTTTCTACAATAACTTTGAAAACGAATGTTTGACGTCGAACATAAAAAAAAACATTGCAAATTTAGTTGAGTTTTCCCAATTTTTCCCTTAAATTTTCAAGTTAGGTATAAATTTTACTTAGGCTTATTATATATGGTAGAAATCGCCATTTCTTCCTCTTTAAGATGTTATAAAATAAAGCTCAGTTTATCATTATCTGGATTATTAAAGTTATCCAGTCTTTTACATAGACGCTTGAAAAGAACAGATGTCAATGAATTTGATGATAAACAAACAGCTTATAAAAATATTTTAAATTTAGTATTTTCTATAGGCTTTCTAATGATGTAAAGAAAGTCATATCTCAACAGTCAACTTTTATATGCCAATTTAACTTGAAATTTTTGGATGTTTTAGGGGGGAAACGCCAATTATGTGTTTGGTATCTTTACTAGCGCCTTGGCAATTTTTTATCTATTACATCCAACACCTGATACTGAAAGTACAAAAGTTAAGCTAAAAAA
This sequence comes from Catablema vesicarium, assembly GCA_031471325.1. Lineage (NCBI taxonomy): Eukaryota > Metazoa > Cnidaria > Hydrozoa > Anthoathecata > Pandeidae > Catablema > Catablema vesicarium. The sequence continues at coordinate 5,269 of JAUELI010138211.1, forward strand.
TGATGTAAAATACCATATATGTTTACCATCAACTTAAATATGCCTTTTGGTCTTGAAAAAGATCGACCTCAAAATTGACATTGCTCTCTACCGCAGAACATATATTCTTACGAAAGATTCTATAATGGCATTATTGGGGAAACATTTTTTTGGTACTTTGTTGTTGTTACAAGGCTGCGTATCCTTTCTTTTCACAAGACTGTGTTTCAAACAAGGCTTATTATAAAAAGTTCTGTCCTCAACGTCCCTTGTTGTAGACAGAAATCACATATGAAAGTCGTGCAAAATCAAAGAAAACATTGCAGTGCAGTGCCGTGACTTCATAAATAAACATGACTCAATATATGAGAAAATTTTCTGCAACGGTTATTTGGTTTTCTTATATTAGATGCTAAATGGGAATTCAGTGTAATTAATGGTTGTTAAACAATCTTACGATTTTAAACCTTTAATTACCGAAAAATTAATAGACCGTTGTGGAATGGCCGAATCACAAAGCTATTGACCATTTTATCTGAATTCTATGATATAAATGTTGTTGTTTATGATAGAATTTTACAGGATGGATAGTTCAAAGTCAAAATTAATAGCAATGACCAATGGAAACAAAGCATGGTCTGTGCAAACTCTGGCATTGTGCAGCCTCGTCTCCCTATGTTAATGATATGAACTTTGATCATTATTTGGGAATCAGAAATAAATTGAAACATTATAGTAATCTAGATATCTAATTTAAAAAAGATTTCAATTGTGAATATAACTTACTTTAAAGTTTCTTTAGAATCAGGTGAATCGTGATCCCACTCCAAACGTTCCAATACTTTTGGCATATACTGTTTGTATTTATTATTAATTGTGTTAATATTAATTTGATTTCTGTGATCACCAAGTGTTAGACAATAAGTTAAAGCATCTTTGACACTTTTATTAACGGCGCCACTTTTATTAGCAGTGTCACCTTTCGTAGCAGTGTAGGTGAATATATCAATCAAATCTGAACAATTCACTAATGCTCTAATCATATCTTTTACGGATGAACTGTTTTGGTAATCAACATCTAGTTTGCAGGGATACGGTACAACCAGGATTAAATTACCAAAACATCGACTCATACTCTCAATCACATATTGCCTCTTATGATGTTCCTGTGGATCTAAAACAACTACAACTTCTGTGTTTTCTTGACCACGACAGCCACTGTAATCTGTAATTAAACTATTATTCCATTTTTCATCATTTTTAAAATTGTTAGTATCAATATTCTGGTTTGGGAGATATACCCTTCGACGCCATCCCAATACATCCATTGCATTCATAAACAACATACTTTCCCTAGTATTATTGCAAATTATCAACCGCCGTATGTTACCTTCACTGCACTGTTCTTTTAAGACAATAGACAAATTAGCCACATTATTTTTTGTTAACAGATTGTAATTCTTTTCATCTAGAAATATAAGCTTTGTCTTGTGACCTTCGGGTATATCAAAACCAACTTCCTTATAACCAGTGAATTTGAACATTGTTTTGATATAAGAATTTGAACCTGGGTGCTGCTTTCCCATTTCTTTTCCCATAGAATCAATTTTATCTAGATCCTTTATCACTATAGTACTGTCCTCCCCTTGACCTTGGTGCTGCTTATCCTTTTTCACATCCAAAGAGTCAATGTCATCCTCGTCACTTTGTTGTCTCAAATCTTGGTTTTTATTCTCTGTATCATCACCAACAAAACCAATTTCACCTGTCATTTCCATCCATACAGAATCTAGGTGATGCTTTTCCATGATCTCACCCACAGAATCAATACTATCAGTTTTTACTACGTTTACTGATTCTTGCATAATTTTGTTGGGTTCTTTTATAGCATCGACTGCCACTTGTATCACCTTATACACATTTTCTGATGTTCTCATTGACACACTGAGTTCAAAGATTGGCATTTGCTTGATTTTTTTATATTGTTCAAATGCATTGTAAGATACTTCGTCATCATGTGATACAAGTGTTCTATCCTTTTCCATAGGTCTAGTAACAAAAACTATATGTGACTTACTAAGAGGTTCCTTATTTTTTATTAAAAATTCTTCTATTTCTTTAGCCTCATTTTCGCTCAACAATTCAGAATCCAATTCATCAATAAACAAGTGAAATTGTTTATTAGTTGCATCATGATATTTTGCAATCAAAATTTTCAAAATATTAGAAATACTTATATCACCAGATGCTGAGACAGGGTGACCTGATTTCATTAAGTTATCAGCAAAATCATTCCGAGTTCCACATATGAATTCAACATTAACAGGATGATCATTTTTTTCTTCACATTCAAGATTTTTTTCACATTCTTCCTTCATGTTATTCCACATCTCCTTTATGTCTTTGCACAGAAGACTATTTTCGGCAAATGCTATGAAATAGACATCAGTAGCAATTTTTGCTGTCATCTTGATATGCTTTATAAGAGACATTGCCACAATGGTCTTCCCTGATCCATAGCCACCCTGAATTATTTTCCATAAAAATTCACTATGTACAACCTCACTTTGTTCATAAGTTAACCAAACAAATTTACGTAGTCCTTCTTTGTAACTTAAAAAAAGAGATAAATATTCTGTTACAAGGCATCCTATGATTAAACTGATAACTGTAGTCATTTTGCGCTTTGATTCCTCTTGTACAGTTTTTTTATCATCTAGTAAATCTTTCAACTTGTTCCGTACGCCAAACTTTGAAGAAAAACTATCTTCAGTGAATATCAAATTGCTTTCACAATTTGTAGCAATATTTGGGGCAGCAACACAGCTAACAAATGAAATATTTGTACATTTCAATTGATCACCAAAAGTATAAAATATGCTTCGAATATCTTTATCACTTTCTATTAATTCTTTCCTCGCTTCTTCTTTATCTGCTGTATCTGTGTAACGAACATTGAAAATACTTCCTAGCTCTAAACTGCAAACAAGAAGTCTATTATTTGGATTTGGAATAGAAGGTATTTCTAGTTCACTTAGGAAGTTATCTTTTCCCAAAAACTTCAAATACCTATTAATGTCAAAATTTGTAATGACAACTGTATTATGCATTCTGAATTTTCTTGCAAATAATGATACTTCATAATTTTCTGATACACCAATTGAAGGGAATTGAAATTCTCCAGACAGGAATTGAAATTCTCCAGACGTGTCTTTAGTGATTTTGCAATACTTTGATAAGAAAGAAGTACATCGCTTTACATAAGCTTTAAAATCTATTTCAGTGCTAAATTTAGCAGGTTCTTTGATTTTCACTGTTTTCGGTTTACAAACACTGATTTCCCCCTTCATCAATCCTCTATAAACTTGGTTATGCTTTGTATAAGTAATGGTAGAATATTTATAAATATCTCCAGGTAGGGGGTTTATGATTTGATTATCGTAGCCTAAAACAAAAATCAAAAAGCAGTTTCAACCATCGTAAATGGAAAATATAGAAAAAATTAATAGAAGGTCACAAAACTAAAGTGAAAAATAAACAAATAAAATGGAAAGGGACTCCCTTGAAGAAGTGTTTTCAAAATAAATTAGTTTTTAATTTTCGTGACTTACCCTGTTTGTTTAAACTTACCAAACAATAGTGGTAAGAGCATCTATGAAATTTGTAACAAAGGAGATCAATGCCTTCAAAATTTCTATTCAGATATTTTAATAAATTTTAGATAATTTAATATCGGAATTTAGTTTTCAAACATTCAATGAGAGTGATTACATCAAACATTCTTGTGCATCCTCAAATTTGTTCAGAAAATATTTTAATTCTAATTTTATTTTCTCTAAAAAGCTAAAATAAGATGAAATTTTTTTTTTTTTGAAATATCGAAAACAAATTATGTGAGAAAGCAGTTGTGATTTAGTGGCGAAAGAAAAAGTTCATTTTCACAAATGCAGGATCTAAGTTCAATTCCATTCTTAAGGATACAGGGGGGTCTTTATCGTCGAAAAATTGAATATTTTTTTTCTTTAAGTTTTATATGAACTTAGCTACGGGCTTTCCGATGAGCGTATAATATTCCAAGAAATGTTCCAGGAAGACCTCTAAATATGGAAATTCATTAGTTACATTTACACATGTATTTTAATATTAACACATAGTTCAGCACAGTCTACATTGAAATAAATATCTATCATACAGCAAGTTACTCACATTCAAAAAACAATAAAACGCTGTTACCTCAGAATTTTTTTTGGGAGGTTGACTTTAACATTTGATAAATGTTATAAATTGTTATTACAGCGCTCGAAATAACTTTTTAACATAGTGACGGTCAGCATGAGCGAATTTTTTTTTTGAGACGGTCAAATTAAATTCCTGATGGTCATCCTCATGGATTCCTAAACACCATGTCGGCCACCATGGTTGGGCGACGAAGAAAATTTTTCAGTTTAGATCCTCTCAAACTGCCTCTCAATCATTTTCTGGAAGTATTTTATGCCAATATAAGCTTCAATTTTCTTCTGAAATCCTTCGTCTTTTCGTGGACTTCCATAATGGTATGCGCTGTTGATGTTTGATAAGTATATTTTGCAGAACCACTCGAAAATCAAATACGTTAAAAAAAGTTAAAATAACAAGAATTAGTTTCATAAGAAACTGTTTTAATCTGTTTTAATCATGTTTTAATAAACAAACGTTTAAAAATAAATAAAACCCGTTTCTTTTTGTTGATAATGATTCATTCCCAAAAACATTCAATACGAAACACGTAAAAACTACAAAAAATATAGATATATCATCTTTGCGCAAGAAAATAAGTCTGTTTTAAAAAAAAACATACTCGTCTCCAGCGCTTATTCTCTCTCAATGCTTTTTGAAACGAGAAGAAGCGCTGGGGACGAGTATGTTGGAAAAACAACGCTACTTAACAAAGATGGTAGATGAAACTATGAAAGATTTGCCTAATATCAACGAAGAAAAAGTAAATAATAGACTTGGAGGAAATGTTTTAATTTGATTTTTAAAAAACTTGCCGGTCATGATGATCGCCTTAACAGCTTTTTAGACGTGCATTTATCGATAATGGGCGGTCATTGACCGTTGACCGGCCGTTATTTCGAGCGCTGTTATTATATTTATTAAGCATTGCATCATATGGAAAATGTAGTAAAATAACATAAACCTTTGTCAGTAATGATATTCACACTATCGTGTTTATATCTCTATTTCTGCAAGGTTCATTTCTATAAGTAAAAGAAAAACAACTTCACCACTCTGAATGTAACCTGCTCAATCAAACACCAATAATCTTGGATTATGCATACAGCATGCAACATACAGCACCTTTTGTATGTATTCTGCCAAAACGATTAGTAGAAATTGGGTTTAAAAATATCTAACATCAATTTATCAAACTTCCATGAACTCCTTGCTCTCTACATAGCAAAATAATGAGGGCACACACACGAAGATGAAAAAAAGTGATTTAAGTTAAAATAAAATTATGTTAAAATATCAAGTGTCATACCTGATGTATTTGTAAACTAGTTTTATATTTTTATTTCTAAAAATTCAGTAATTATATCACATCCATCAAACATGTTTCTTGTACACTTAAGGGGAGTGTAAAAGAAAAAAATAGAAAAAGGTGATATATTCTCTTAAATTATGGTTTTATATAATGTCTCTATGATCTTTAAGATGCAATGATCTAGGAATTTGAAAAAAAATATACCAAAAATTAAGGAAAAGGAAAAATTCATTTCTGCAAGTAATAATATTCAGAAAAAATAGTTTTCTCACCTACAGCACATTTTTTATAAATTAGGTAATTTTCGTTACACATAGTCAAGTTCTCTAACAAAAGTAATAACAACTATAAAAAAATAACTATCTCTCGGTACTTGTGACACTCTGAGCTTTAATACAGAATCTTATTTTGATGAACAATCACATAATTGACAAGAAAATAGCCAATACATGGAGATATGGTTTTTAACTATGTTTTAAAAAAATATTTAACGTTATAAATTATCATCATAACTTTTTATATAATTCACGCGACAATAAAATAAGATACCGTTTTAAGTTCAACGAGTCTTTATTGATATACCATGTTTATTGTCTGTTTTTTAAAACTAGCTCTGTTAATAAGGTTCACTTTAAAAATAAGCATTATTTTAGGTTGCTGGTATATTTTCATAAAAAGTCGAACAGGTGGATGCTTTATATTTACATCATCTTAAAAGAGGATTTTAAGAGCTTTCCAAAAATATATACTTTTATTATAATTAAATCAACTGTTTCTGAGTTATAATGATAATACCAGAAAGACAATCTTTTCTTTACACCCCCTTAATGTTTTCATGAAATATGTCCATATATAAATCAGCAGAAATGTCTTTCTTACGTATTATTGCAGTCTTTCTTCAGTCTTTCTCCAGTTACTACTAAAACAGAAAAGAAATTAGGTGATAAAAAAACTTTGGTTTTAAATCAGTACCTTCTCCACATTATGTTCCTTATAAAATAATTCACACTGATAATCGCATAAAACATCTTGTATTCAAAAAAAAGAAAAAAGTATTGTTCCGATAATGTTTGTAACTAGATTATAATGGCACAAAACCATGTTAACCAAAGCATATACATCAGGCATACACAGTTGACTCTCACTTATTCAAACCTTGAATTTGATGTGGTGTTTGATCACCTGGGATACATCAAACTAAAAATTCACATAGTGGAGGTTCAAATAACTGGGTCAGATTTATAAGACTTGAACACAAATCTAAGAGAAATCCAATTAGGTTAAAATAAACAGTAACTGTTAAAGAATTCTGATTCGATTATTTGACTTCTTTCTAAAATATTTTAACAACTACTGCTCCAAATTGTATGAAATTTTGTGACTTTTCCTAAATTTGTCTTGAAATTATTTTTCGTAAATATGAATTTTTAATTCTGAATAGTACTTCCAGTATAACCAAGAAGTCAGTATATACAATACCTCACAGGAAGGCAAACTTTGACTTAACTAAAACGTCTGCATGGAATAGAATCAAAACTATCTCTTATCAATGAAGATAAATGAAATCATAACCAATCATCATTTTCATATAAGTTGTCTTTCAAGACATCGCATGCAATGCATTCTAATCACATTCTAATCATGTTTAAAACGGATATTTAATAAGGTATTCAATAATGTGTAATAGAGTAAATTTATTATATCCGGTACCTTTTTCAATTTCTTGAAGCAATAATTTCTTTCCCAAAAATGTTAATACTGCTTTTAATATTGACCAGTGTGAATTACGTTTTGAATTTCTATACCAGCAATTTAATATATTTTCCAGTTTCCCCACACAAGATAATTGATCTTCCATTAAAATTGGCTTGAGTGTGTAATAATCGAGAAGAAAATGAGCAATTACTCTAACATCAGAACCAGCCCTTGATGATATCCACATAAATACTTTTGATCTTATTTTCTCATCATTTAGATTAGGATCAGAATCAAGATCGTTTTCTAGAAACAATGTCAATATTGTAAATTATTATAGTCTTTTCTATACTTATATAGATGACAGGATAAAAATATGCAAATACATTATACTAAAAAAGACTTTAGTCTGTTTTTACTTCGTAATTAAAAAAAAAACACCTGTAAATTGTGTATACAACCCCAACCCCCTAACATACACTAGGAAAAGTACTGCTGTCTTGTTCATATGTAAGTACTATTATTATATCCTATGATCAGTGTGTTGACTAGAGTATACCAGTATTAAAGAATTGCAAAGCTGTAACCTACAATCGTGGACATAAATATTGGAACATTTCCCAAATTTTGGCAAATTTTTAACACCACAAGTAAACGTTAAGTATCGAAAATGACTCGCATAGATTTATCCAAGAGACTTAAGACTTAGGATCTTAAGATATTAGGTAGTATTGCAAAGTCAGCAATTTTCT
>JAUELI010138322.1:0-13219 GCA_031471325.1 Catablema vesicarium
AAAAAGATGTTTTTTATATGTGTACTTTTAGAGCATAACTCTTCTGATCATTGATGAAATTACCCATATTATCCATTTAAAATATTTCTTATGTTATCCAGCATTCAAAATAAACGAAAAAACCATAAATAAAGTAGAAATAATAAAAATATTTTTCGCTTTCTTCTTCAACACTATTGCAATGCTTATAAAACTTTATGCTTCGTGTTTACAAAGTTTGAAACTTCTGTACAAACTTCTTCTGTATTACCTGTGCGTCAGAGAAAAAAGAAGTCATGGGAACAAGGTTGTTTTCATTATTTTGTGATTTACGGCGTCGTACAGCTGCTTTAAGCTTAGAAGAGAGGTGTGGTAATAAATGAAAAGCACATGATTTTCTACAAAGATATAAAATACAAGATTCGGAAAAACTGTAAATGCCAAATGTGGAGGAGAGATATTTGAGCATAGATTCAGGCTGCATAGCCTGAATCTATGTTCAAATATCTCTCCTCCACCAAGCTTATTCTCACTTAATTCGTTCCTTGAAATATGTAGAAACATATTGTATACATTCTTCATTTGTATATATTCTTCATTTTTCTTTTCAGTAAGCGATGAAGAAGATTCAGAGGAAGTTTATTTTTCAGAAGAAGAAGTAGAAGAAGAAGAATATGAAAATATACAACCAAATACAATACAAAATAATAATAATAAAAAACAAATAACTAGACAGCCTGTTAGGTAAGAAAAGTATCCTTATAGTATAGTCGTAATAGGCCAAAAAGTGATGTAACCAGGAAAAAAATGCAATAGTTACAATTTTGGTATCAAAAGAAGCGTAATTTTATGTAGAATAACATATCCAAAATCCTCTCACCAACTCCTTGAGCAAAATTTTTTACAGCGAATTGGCGATTTAGGGTGCACCCCCCCCTCACCTAACGGTAAAAATCATAAAATGAACGAGTTTAGCCATTTTCCCCACCGTTTTCGCGTAAAATGAGGTCAGACTTTGGTTTTTTGCCATTTTCACCCGAATTTCATCAAAAACCCAAAGTTTAACCTCATTTTACTCAAAAACGGGGGGAAATGACTAAAGTCGTTTCTAAGTCTTTTATATGGTTTTTCAAGAGCTTTCTAACGGTATAGGCGATTTTGACTGTAAATGAAGTTTATTTTTATGATTTTTACTGTTAGGTGAGGTAGTGCACCCTAAATCATCGGCCCTAATAGAAAGTTGCATTTCCAGTGTGTTCGAAATAAGAATAAATAATCATTAAGACACAGACTACAGAGATATTTTTGAGCATTGCTTCAGACAAGTTGAGTTTTATTGAGCTATTTTTAACTTCAATATCATATTACACCTGATATATATTACCTGCAAAAGCTGAGAAAAAAGAAAACAAAATCAAACTTTACATGTTAATTTCTACTTAGGCAACCTGAACCAAAATGCACTGCATTATGGGTTGGTAATGTTGATCCGCAGATGGTTACAGAAAAACAAATGTCACAGCTATTTGGTAAATGTGGGAAAGTTAGTAGTGTTCGAATACTTCCGCATAAATATTGTGCATTTGTTAATTATGCTGACCATAATGGTGCTGCATTAGCCATGGAAAAGTTACAGGTAAATACAGTTCCTTACCAAAAAGCTTATTAAATTACTAAATTAGCTTCGTTAAGATTACTCGAGTTTCGGACTCTAACTTGCTCATTTGTCAACAAGGCTGAATATAACTGCAATTATAAGCTATGTGGAGGAGATTTTTCAGCATATGAATCAGGCTATGTAGTCTGAATCTATACTAAAAAAATACTCCTCCACATAGCTTATTAGCTGTTATATCCAGCCATGGGAGTAATAACGAGGTTTCAGTTAGTGTAAAGATTTGAGTGATACATCCATGGATAATTATGATGATGTATTGGTGTGGAATATCCTTACTTCGTGTTGAATTTGTTATAAGATAAATTCATCATGATAAGTCCTTGGTATTGTCTTCATCATCCAACCAAGTACTCACCACAAATATCTTTGAATTTGTTAAGCATATGGAATTAGTTCCTACATAAAAAGGTGATTTAGTCCACCAAAATCAATTTGAACGATGTTTATTAGCAATCAGCTCTTGAATGTCTGATACCCGACTATGGGCACTCATACTTACTTCAAATCAATTATCCTATAAAGAGGCTATAACGTAGTCATGATTAAAATACTTTTCATTCTGTAGCATATAAAATACAACAGGACACCTCCTGTAACAAAATGTCAATTTCTTCATATATTTTCTGACAAAATTATTTTCAGAAATATCATGCTTCTTAGGGAGGTTTCAAAACATAAATATGTCTCTTGGGCAGGAAGTTTAAATCTGATCTTGAATTTTAGCCTTATGGATTTTACTGGAATCTATGTTTAAAAATCACTTTTGATGATAGACGATATTAATCTTTTTTACAGGGTGCTGGTCTTGGGGATCAAAAATTATTATTACGTTTTCCAAATAACCCACCACCAGGATCGTATGTTCCAGAACCAGCAACTGTTCCTACTACTACGAAAACAACTACACATAAATCGTAAGTAGTTTTAACTATTTATTAGTAAAGTCACCTCCTGTTGTTCTAAATACCTGTGGTGTACTAATACCAAATTTTAGGTTAACAAGGGGGACAGTTTTTTTTAGAAGCTACCAAGGTAAAATACCAAATTTTAGGTTAACAAGGGGGACAGTTTTTTTTAGAAGCTACCAAGGTAAGAAATTTTCGCGGGAAGAAGACTAAAAAGGTAGAGAAATTTGCGGAATTTATTTTTGCGTTTCACGCACTTGAAATATAATTTGCGAGATTTATTTCCCCGATTGACCGATGACTAGCTAATTTCGCGGAATAAATTCCACAAAAATATATACTGCAAAAATTCCTTACCCTGAGGTAACGAATTCAACTTTTTTATCTGTTTGCTATTATAGTTAGTTTTATGTCTCTTTGTTCTTTGTTTATAGCAGGTCATCTTTAAGCGAATCAAGTAACGATTCAAGTAAACTAAGTGGTCCAGTTAACGGTAATGAATGTTACTTCTGGCGTACAACTGGTTGTGTATTCGAAAATCAATGTCGTTATAAACATGTACGTGGTCACAAAGGTGTTGATTTATCAAAAGTACAAGCAAAATATGGAAAAATACAAACATCCAGTTAATAATAGATGACGTCATTCATATTACGTCCCATCATATATATTTTCTTAACATTACCAAGTAATGTGAAATGCTGAAGATTAGAATAAATGATCTCTGGGGAGAAGTTATTTTCTTCAAAATCACTCCTCCGCAGTGATCATTAGTTCTTATTTTTAGTACTTGAATATTCGTGTTGTTAATTTGATTCCAATAGGATTCTCTTGATAAACCTCTTTATCATAATTTCTCATAATAATAAATCTTCATTATTAAACAGTATTTTTTGTTGTTGTTACGAAGAAATGTCATGTGTCTCCAGAACATGGAGACTAGATTTTATTTTCATGACAATATTAATAGAAGATATTGTATGCTGATTATCAACGTGCTATGAATAAAAAGAAGCATACTTTTGATACTTCCCTACATTACTATTAGTTGTTGTAATTCTTTCCCCTGATTACGAGAACTTTACATGATGAATGGGTCCCTACGAAAAGCCCTAAATATAGTTGAAAATATTAGGTCCTAGGTTTACTGGGACGAGATCAAATTACCAGTTGTTATTACTTGCACTTATGACAGAAATTTCGTTTAACTTTTGTTCCATGAAAAAATACAGGATTGTCTCGATAAAACTATCATACTGTCCAATAATGTGTGAAAAGGAAGTAGAACTAGTTACCTCCTGTTACGAAATGTTTTCGGAATATCGATAGTCGATAGAACAGTGGGTTTAGAAAGAAATGACCAATCGTCGTGCTAGAAAATGAACTGGTTTCTTCGTCCTCGTCCTTTTGCTTACTGAAAAAAAATATGGATCCCGAAAAAAAAATCAACATCATTGAATTGGTCATGGTGCCAATTTTTTGGTCAAAATTGAGCCTAAAAGGTAACAGGTATCAAGCTTACGACATTTCCTGAATGTTATTGTCATTATTGAATTAGTAACTATCAAATTTCCTTGAACTATTTTCTCTTTGATACCAAATTGGGCTAGGAAGGTGAAAACAACTAAATCTTGCTATTAATGTGGAATTCAGGCTAAAGTGGATATGGTTCATCGGCTATGTTCGGTCAGACGAAAGTTTTGCATTCCAAACGCTCATACGCGATTGAACAATATTTACACATAATGAACAAGTAAGAAATAATATCCAATTATAGCCCTCGCAAGTTTTTTTTTTTTGCAATACTTTAGCCAAGAGACCGTGATAACCCAGTTATTTTGCGGACTCTGAACGGGTTTTTTTCTGGCGGGAAACTGTTCGTTATAACAAGGTTTGAATAGTGATATGAATCTTTCTCTTTTAGACTACACCTGCAATGTATTCAATGACCTCGTTACCAGGGCTCTCAAAAATCAGAAGAGGAAAAGCCCTGGCAACCAGGGTTGATTTTCATGTATTTCGAAGAATAATTTCATGCAGATTGTTACCAACCGCAAGCTTGAAGTTTAAACCTTCATTGTTACCCTTCACCCATTTAGCATCTGGTGTGAAAAAATTCAGAAGATGTGCAAATATCTATGTCCTTGATTGATCACAATTTTTTGAAACCGAAAGAAATTCATTTAAAAATTCAGATTTTTCATGCAGTCCGATTACTTTATACAAGACTTTCTTTTGTAGGGTATTAATGAAACTAAAATTCGATTTTTCTTCAGAAATCTGTGTTCTAAGCTGCTAGAAACGTCATATCCGTAATGTTAGGCCTGAGACTCTAGGTGGGGCATTATATTGCAGTAAAAATAGGTACCACCGGAGAGGTAAAAAGTTTTCATATGGGTTTTTTGAGTTAGTATAGCATTAGGTTTCATGAAAGCTTGAGCTGAACGGGCCAGAAAATTATCAAAATGCTTTTTTGTTCGAAAATTTCGTGTCATCTTCTTGTAGTGCGTTTGAATTCAACGGGAATATTTCGACTCTAGCTCGAATATTACCTTGTTTATAAGCCTTGGCTTTATATTTGGAGGAACCTTAAAAGGGAACTAATTTTCGCAGAACGTAATTTTCGCGAATGCGTGAAATTTCACATATTTTGGTGCCAATTCGCGAAAATTTCTTCGCCCCAAATTTCCAAAGATCAGCCATTCGCGAAAATTAATTCTCGAACAAAATTCTACTCAGGTCATCTAAAGCATGTCCGGGTGAAAAATATAACGCAAATAAGCTATACTTCAAAAAATCAGAAAGCGCCAAAAAAAAAATAATGCTGCAACAGCTTTTTAGATTTATTTGTAGTGTGACCATGAATGTTCGTTATTTTTTATCGTTTTAGACAAAAACGACTTTGGACAAGTCAGTCAATATTTCGGTAGCTTACATTGCGGGAAAATGATATTTCGCGACTGTTCCTTCGGGTCACTCTATGCGAAATGAACGAATTTAATTCCAAGAATGATTTGATTATAAGAATTTAACTGGAGGTGTATATGATAATTGCTATTTTGCGAGATATAATGTAAAAGCTTACTGTAAATGACCAAAGTTCAGTCTTTTTTAGTGGTAGTTCCTTAAATCAACCAACTCAGTCACTCCTTCAGTTTGAAACAAGTGAGGACCTTTGTAGGTCATCTAAAAATGACTGAAACGGCATTTTCAAATGATGCGAAATTGCAATAAAAGTGATTTTACTGTCAGATTTTCGAATTTAATATCTGACTTGCCCATAGTCGTTTCTGTTCAAAATGATAAAAATAACGAACATCCATGGTCATACTACAAATAAATCTAAAAATTTGTTGCTGCATGATTTTTTTCGCGGTTTTTCGAGTTTTTGAAGTATAGCTTTTTAGCGTTACATTTTTCACCCTTAGATAACTAAGTAAAACTGCCAGATTTGATAGCATCACGTTTCAGATCAGAATATTGGCCTTAACTAGTTGGAAAGTCGGCCATCGGAACGGATAATCTTCTCATTCGCGAAAATTAATTTCCGCGAAAAATTTCTAAACACCTGATTCGCGGCAATTTCTTCTCGCGAATTAAAGAAAAAATCCGAAAAAAAAATTCGCGAAAATTACTTCCCTTAAAGGTCATACGAACTGGTCAATTAAGTGTCACAAATAGAAAAAGAGGCGAGAAAAATATATTTTTAAAGTTCTTAACTGATTTTTTGAGAGTGAATAAACGTTCAAGTATTTAATTTAATTTAGTTTATTCATTTACTTTTATGTTCTTTTGTGTTCTTTAACCTAGGAAATTATTATTTTTGAACTAATTCTGAATATATATATCAAATTTCAACTTTAAAAAGCAAAAAGGTACTAGGATTGTTTTGATCCAGATAAAAAATATATGACTGTGATGTTAACCATATCTGAAATTAAAAGATTGATTGTCTATAACAAAATTGTTATTTTATCATAAACAAATGTAAACTCGATTAGGAATAAGCTAGATGTTCTAAATCATTTGGTTTTCCCGAATGTTGACTTGGTGTATTGCAGAAACCAAGTTTCCTGGAAAGTCTATTTGTAATTACGGGATTCAGAAACCCGTATCGCCTTTGATGTCTCTGGATAGAGGACTCTTAATGTATATAAACGAGTTCATCCCATCAAGAATCTTGCCAGCTACCCAAAGACATCTAGTACTCAGACTTACAGCGACCCAGTCCCGAAATTAAAATCCGACCAGATCTAGTCTAGTGTATTCCAATCGAGTTAAATCTTAGAAAACAAAAGTGGCTTATCATCAGTATCTCAAAACCTCCATCACAAACCATATCATATTCCATATAAAAAATATCGGACGAAGATTCTAATACTGAGATCTCTTCATTTATGACTAATTATAATTAATCTATTTTCTTTAATTTCAACACCAACATCAAGGATGTATTTCGGGCATACAACTTTATATCCCTCTTTGTTAGTTTTCAATCGTTCGAAACTGGGGTTATTGATCATGATCATCACCGCCTTATTTACAACATGTTGAAAACGACATACACACATATTCCTCAAAAACAAAAATTCTCTGACGAATCATTTACAGATCAACTTGCCATGTAGGTAATGTTAGGTCTGGTAATTTTTCCTCTCTATATGAAGTGTACTATAAATAAACATATTCCTTTGAAAACTCGAATTGTTGGAGAAATTAACAAGCCTCGTATGACTAAACAGCTAAGAAAAGCTATTATGAGAAGATCACATTTAAAAAACAAGGCCAAGAAAACCCATGATTCTGTTTCCTACGACCTATACAAGAAAAAAAGAAATTGTGTTGTATATCTAAATAAACAAGCAAAAGGATTATTATTTAGTACTGCTGAGTCAAATTCAAAAAGCCTTTTGACACCATTTTTCTCTAATAAGTGTCCAACAAATGATGGAAAAATATTTTTGCTTGAAAAACAGAAGACCGAGAGTGATGAAATAAAGTTGCTAATATTTTAAATAATTATTTTGTAAATATTACATCGAAAATATCAAAAAAAATCAAAAAAATTTCATTAATTTTCTGAATAATGTGTGTTACTAATTAATTAATTGTTTAGTCTAAGTGAAGAAACTAAACTTTGAAACTGTTTTTTAGAATGTTCATTTTTAAATATTTTTGAACTTTGACGAGTTCCAAGTCCCCTCAGTTTCATCAGAAAAGAATAAATTTGGTATTTTTGGAAAGAGTAACATCCGGAGAACAAAACATTGACTCATTTTTTCAGGACTTGGATCCTAAAATATCGACAAAAATGCCGACCAGATTATACATTTTAATTTTTTTTTCGCTTAATCAGCGATATTTTCAGAATGGAAAAAAAAATCAAAAAAATGAGGCAAACTTTTTTAAATACAGGTCTACCGGATACAATAGCACAAAAGTTGTGGTAAAAAATTAAAACTGAGGGGACTTGGAACTCGTCCAAGGTAAAACTGCGAAATCGACCTTCTCAGCGATTTATAATATTTTTTTGGTAATCTAACTTTGCAGTTGTATTTTAATTAATATTGTTGATGTAGTCACTAAATTTCACAACATTTCGATGAAAATAAAAGTTTTAATCGCCAAAAAACGAAAAGCTGTTTCTTTGCTTTACACTATCCTTAAGAAAAGGCATACATGGGTTTACACGAAAAGATATTGGTCTAGCAAGGTGAAACAGCTTTAGGGACAAAGTATGCTACTGAAAGCTTATAAACGCGAATTATATTCCGTTATAAGCACACCCGTAAAGTCTCTCCAAAGTGGACCCAACCTAAAAAATGCTTACGAACACGAGCAAGTATAAACCCGGGCTTATATTCGGAGGTATACGGTATCTGGAATCTGCAAAAATGTTCAGTGCATAATTTAGTGAAAAATAAAATAATTTTCTTTTCTCTTCATTTTAACATAGCATACCCAATTTTAATTTCATTGCAATTTAAATACGCACAAAACATGATAATCAATCTCATTTCAAATGATTCTTCTCTATTCACGCTCGAAATAGAGGGAGCCCTGGGAACGGAGTTGGAAAAAATGAACA
Source organism: Catablema vesicarium (assembly GCA_031471325.1). Lineage (NCBI taxonomy): Eukaryota > Metazoa > Cnidaria > Hydrozoa > Anthoathecata > Pandeidae > Catablema > Catablema vesicarium. The sequence continues at coordinate 8,651 of JAUELI010138322.1, forward strand.
AAATTAAAGTTAAATTTGAACAAAATATCATATTTCGTCACAAAATAAATTTTTACAATTAATATTGTTCCCAAAATATTAAACGATCGTCACTTTATGTTTTTTAGTATCAATCATTTTCACAGGAGGGATTCCTGGCGAGATGGGACAAGTCATAAATAAAATGTTACTGACAGAAAACCCCCAAAAGATACAGCTACAGTTTATCTGACATAAATTCAAGTGACATCAATGAAAAATCAACAAAACAGAAACGGGAAAAATGAATAAGAGTTCAGTACGTCTCATATGTACATAAAGAAAAGTTTTTAGAAGTTATGATATCGTTCTTCACAACGATATTTCTATAACCATCAGGTGATGTTGTAGTGTTTTTTGACAACACCAAGACAATCTTTAACTGAGTGATATATAATATTTTTAATCTGTAGTTTATCCTCATGATTTGTGTGATAATCAGAGAGATGACGAAATTCTTGTGTTAGTTGAAAGCAATGAGTAATATGCTAAAATAGAAAAACAATAATATTAGCTTAGTTTATCACGTAAATTTGCACGTAGCAAAATAGTTCTTGTCTAATTTCAAAGGTTGAATTATCGAGGCAGGTAGGTAGTCTCGCAATCTATGTTCACAAATCAATCCACCGCCATGCTTATTTATTAGATATTTTAAATCTTAGATCATTTTTAACTTTGATACACTTACTTCAGGAGTAACAAAATACTCTGCAACTTTGATACAGCTGTGTAAATTTAAAATCTAAATATGAATAAAATCAAAACTCAGACACAAACTGGAAAATTAAAAAAATATTACTCAATTACCATTTGCAGAGATTTTGCAAATTTTGGCGAAGAATTTATTTTCTTCAGTGGGAACTAAAAGCGATTATTTTTTAAAATTCTTCGTCAAAATTGTTAGGCAATAAACAAAGCGACGGATATCAAAAAGTTTTGATATTCATCGCCTATTTTGTGAAAAAAATTAAACACAGGGTGTATTTGTATCATCACTCCAAACCCTCTGAGAAATCCTACATTTCTATTTGTTTCATCATTTTAGAGTGTTTGGAGGGCCATCGATAACCTTCCAAACACTTCGGAGTCTTTGGAGGGAAAAGAGGACACTCCGAGCCATTTGTTTCATGTTTTTCTCTTCTGTTCCCTCTCATTTCTCAGTAATTCAAATTCATGTCTGTGGTAAAATAACCCGAATGACTAGGATGATCGAGAAGTTACTGAACACGCATTTAATTTTAATTTAATTTTTTTAAATTTTAATTTAACAATTTCTTTTACATGGGTTAGTATATAAAAATATATAAGTCAAACTAAAATAAAGTCAACTATTTAGTCTCATGGTATATAAATTGGAGGGGTACTGTATAAAATGCAAATTAAATATAATAACTAAATAACTAATCTGTTACTACCACATATCTAAATCCTGTAACATAGGTTTTGCATAATCTACATGGGCAGTTTTTTGGTATCCATTTCTTTATTCCATTTTGAAAAGATTTTAACGAAGTAAGACACTTTATTTTGTTAGGTAAAATATTCCATATTAATGCATGCATAATGCATGCGCCATCACTTAGAAACTGTTAGTGCTCTATATAAGACTATCCCCAACTTTTAAGTGTTCTTAGCGTAAAACTCGAATTTTTATATTGCTTGTCTTGTCTCATAAAAAATAAGATTTGTTAAGAAAGGTAACTTACAAATTTAAGAACAATAAAAATCCCTGTTAGTTTCCAATAGTTTGCAAAGACTTATAGTCGTAATAATACAGTCTTGTATCATTAATTGGATATGTTATTAACAGGTCACTTACAGATATAGTCACCCACGGATATAGATGATTAAGCGTGTAGCCACACACAAGGAACAGCTCAAGCGGGACCTTAATCACTGGTGTCCGTTAGTTAGTCTCAAGTGTGACCTGACTCTCTATGACACTTTCATAAAATCTGCACTACAAAAACTTCTGAGTATTAGCTATGTACAAACCTGATGTGGTGCACCAGCAGGTGTAAAAACTGAATCACCGAGACATTGACAAATGGCGTAACCAACAACACCTTCTTCCTCATGTAACCGTTCCAATAAAACTTGATCCAAATAAAATGCCTGTAATGAAAAATGCGTATAGCCTCGTCACAAGTTCTTACATCTTTTTAAAGGTCATACGAACTGGTCAATTTAGTGTCACCCACATAGAAAATGTGTTGAAATTTGTATAAATTTCTTACCACATTTTTTGAGAGTGAATAAACTTTTGAGTTTTTGATTTATCCTAAATATGCTAGAGTTTCCCCCAAAACACAACAAATTTTTGTTATTACACAATGAAAAAGCTTTAAACTTAAGTTTTAAAAAAAAGCCCTGGGTATATCGTTTGACCTTCAATAGATATATATTATTATAAACACAATAACAATGAAAAAAGTTCCCGTGCCCCAAAATCAGGAGAAAAGTAGTGTTCCACTCTTTGGGGTTCGGTGCGGTTTCAGTATGTTTAAAAGTATCAGCTGGATACGAATTTTTTGAGGTTCTGGCTATTTTTGGTCCAAATCTCCCGGACTAAGAAGTAGATTCTTATTAACATGTTTAATATGCCTATTTAAAAAAAAAAAAAATTGTCAATTTATTTATAGTTGAAAATTTACTGACATACATATGTGTAGTTCGTGCATCAGGCTTCAGAAAAGTTGTTCGATCAATATAAATGTGCTTTAGAATATGAAATGTTTCCTACATAAAGCAATTTCAACTTGTTCGAAATTCAAGAAAAATACTTTAGTATCACAAACTTTCGTGAACAAAAACGAATTTGGTAAAATAGAATTTTTCGGGAGTATAAACTTCCGGAAATGGAGAAAAATGACGTATTAAAATACAACCACTAGGTCATTTTATACCCTTTCCCTTCAACAGAACTTATTTTTGTTTAAGTAAGAAGAAGAAAATTAGAAGGAAATTAGGAAAAAAATAGGATAATCCAAAAAATTTCGAGATCATAGATTGTCGCGAAAAGTGCCACATATGATTATGAAAATTTTTTGAACTACCATGTCTTCATTTGACTTGCATAAAACGGACAAAAAATGGTGAAACATTTACTGAAAACTTACTTGATCGTGAATAGGATCTGAGCCCGCACTCAGTACCATACCACGTTGCTCAGCTACCTAAAGAGATTAAATAACATTGATTAAATCTGAGAGATTTATGAAAACATAATATTAGGCTAATAGTCAGAGATAAATAAAACAGGTTCCATTTTTATAATTTCTCAATTTTAAATACATCGATTGCAACATAGCTCCTACAATCCTTATTACATTTTTAACACCCCCTGATAAGCGATATTGAAATGACAATTACTTTTAACATTACTTCTAGAGGGAATTTTTGTATTTTAGATCATAGTCAATATTATGAATTAAACTACCAGGGAAAACATATTATCTATCGACAATGTACCTGCAGCATAAAGCTGATATGATATAAAGAATTTTACGAAATTCAGAGAATGAGCATCCACTATAAGATTGTGGGTTTTATGTTATATTATAACAAGTTCATTTTCGTCCAACTGTGCAGTAAATGTATAACTTACTCTACGTAAAAATCGTCTGATCTTATCAGCATCGTGCGCTTGAAATATATGCCATAATGCACCCTAAAATTGAAAACAATACACCAAAGGCTTGATAGATGGATGAATATCTACAGTAGGAGAAAACATTTCTGAGCAGATATTCAGATTGTAAAACTAGTAATCTATGAGCACTCTCCACAGTTAATATTTTAATTTTATTACCAACATTGAACTTTGGAAAGTAGAAAAACTGTTGCAAATTTATGCTAGTTTTTACACACTTCTCCTTAACTATTGTAACAATACATGATAGGGTATTAATAAGCAACAAGTAATAAGCTCCGTGGGAAAGATGTTTTTTTTGAACTGGTCTATAGTGTAAAAAAATTCTATCACAAAGATTTCTAATATGGCAACAACTGATATTGGACTTACTGGTCTAACTTTTGGATCGCGAATTCTTTTCTTAGTTACTTCACAACAAGCTTTATCAACAGCAGCACGAACATCTAATAAAAATGAGTTTGGTTCCGTGCATTTGATTATTACTTTATTAATTATTCGTAATTCTAACTTTCAATTAGTAAAATGATTACACCCTGGACATTCTTCAGAATAACAGTAAAGTATATAATATATATAAATCTTCAAGGGTTGACAAACTCAAAATAATGAAGAACAACTTTATAACATTGATCAACAAAGATTACAATAAAAAATAAAGAGGTTAAAGAGAAAGTCAAACACAAAATATAGTTTACCTTCAATTTCATTAGCTCGAATATCTGCCTCATCAGGAATACCAACATAACACTACAATATGAATATATTCATTCGCGCATACAACTTTATAACAAAGAGGGATATAAGAAGCGATATCATGATTAAAAAATCAGCTCGTGCGAGCTGGATGGATTACTGCCACCTGCTCAGGTGGATTTTCCACATAAGAATTTAAGAAA
>JAUELI010138544.1:0-13198 GCA_031471325.1 Catablema vesicarium
TCACATTCAGAAAAACATTAAAACGATTGTTTTCTTGAAAGTTTTTGAGGGGCTTCTTTTTTACAAAACTATGTAATTGTGCAAAATTGTATAATTATACCACTGAATTAAAGATACATGTGCCTACAACCATATGCGTCAGTTTTCCATATTTATCATTTTAATGAGTAATAAGACCCCCTAAAAACTTAGGTACCGTCTTCTGCGTAGATGGTGCAGACTGAAATGTTTTGATTTTATTTATTATTCTACAACGACGAAGAATATCGCATGTTCTGATTCTGAAAATTACACGTTTATACTCCAAGATGGCGCAACAGAGCGAGTAACAGCGGGTTTCGAAGGAAACAGCGCTGTATCTGTTAAATTTCTTTACATTTCCTTTTTTTTTGTGATCACTCAACTTTACTCAGCAAAAGCTATTCAAATAACACCTTATTCTAGGATTATCATCTATTATGCATTATGCGTTATGCATTATGTATTTTGTATTTTGTACCTGCCCGCGCGGAATCGTCCTTTTCCAATTTGTTTCGTTCTCTCATCTTTATCCTCTTTCTTGTCCAATGCATACTTGTCCAATGAGTGAGCAAACAAATACACTCTAAGTAACTGAACTTTTAATAAGACCACGTTGCATACCAACACGATTTTTTACGTACATAGGAATTTTTAGCTACGTGATAGCGTGCAGGAAGGCGATCGCGTGGTCAAAATGAGAAGCATGGTCATTTCTAGCTAAGAAATTATTCATTATTGGCCTGTGTTTGTGTCAATAGACTTACCTTCACAAATACACTGTTTTACCTTTTCATCACGTTTCTCTAACATTATGAAAGATAACTTTTTTCCCACCATTATATACTAAGCAAACAAGAATGACAGTTTCTGGGGTACATGGCTTATTTAGATACCTGATGGAATCACTATCAGGTAGTCAAGAAATATATTTAACCTTGTGAAAATGGATGTTTACTATTTTTGATAAAAAAAGAATCTGAAATAAATAACTACAATCCTAACACATGAGACATTTTCTAGGTCTTCATGTGAATTTGTACCTGGTGTTATGTATATCTGCAAAAAAAGTGGTGAGTGTAATGTAAACATTTGATTTATAGGATGGAAAACAAATGTATAAAGTCAAATGGGAGCCTACATGGGAACCATGTGAAAATTTAGCAAGTTGTCAACACTTAATAGATGAGTTTTGGTCATTTGTAAATAAAGCAAAAACTGTGGAACCATCATCTCAGCAAAACAGAAAAAGAGTAATTATTTCCTAATGATTTTGTGAATTTTTTATTTGATTTACAAGTCCGAACTCATTCAATTAACAGGAAAAAGGATCGAAATTTTCAAATTTTTATTGCCATCTTACAGAAAATCATGTGTAATAACCTAGTATATAGTTTTTAAAATTCTTTAGAGTTTATAATTATATATATATATTGTTCACCTAAGAAATGCTGATTAACATGGTTTATAAGTTAAATGTCTGTTGTATATAGTACATCATTTTTCTGGCTGCTCTGTAGCACCAAAATCTGATTTTGCATATTTCCTGATACCACACCTAAAGAAACTAAATAATATGATTTATTCATTTTATTTTGTAGCCAAGACTAGAAGTTGGTAATAATCACCATAACAATGTCATTAATTTGGATGCTGACTATGACCAACACAAAATGACAGAAGATAATAAAGCAGATGTACAGAGACTTATTGCACGTACAAATGCAACACAAGCAAGCAATCTTATGACACCAAGTGAAATGTTAAATTATCCTCCTCATACAAATAACCAGAATGTAAGACTTCTTATAATAATTTTAAGTTTCAAAAGTCAATAGGAAATATCTCTTGTATGAGGAATCGCCTGGCAAGCAAAAGGTTGTACATAGGTGGGTCTGAGTCTTTGTAAAGTATGTGATCAAATTAATATCTCAGTCTTTGATTACTAACACTGCATCTCTTCCTATTATGAGAGTTATTTATGTTATTAGCAAATGATGGGTATGCCAACTACACCAACTCATAATAATAATCAAAACTTTATGCAACAATCACCACGTATGCAACAATCTCCACGTATGCAACAATCACCGCGTATGCCACAATCACCACATATGCAACAACAACAAAGAGCTGGTATGCTACCACAAAGCCCCAACCAAATGACAGACATAAAACCCAACTTCAACTCACCACAACAAAACTTTGGTTCTCCTAGCCAACAAACTTTTGGCTCACCTGGTCAACGAGGAAAGTTTGGTGCATATGGAAATAAAGGAGCTGGAACAAAACCCGAACCAGAAGAATCGGTAAGTGATTACTATAATAAATTTCTACTGGTAATCGTTCAATTACTCAATCAGTCAAATGATGCTTATTCTCCCACCACTGCTAAAATATAGCAAAAAATTGACCAAATAATTTGTTTTAAAACTATTATTTCGTATATAAGATTATTTGAGTATTGAAGTTGGATTAGCAGTAGAATAACTCTTTTCCTTTCTTTTTCAACTGAAAATATAAATTATGTAACTGCTACTGTATTCAGTTGAAACCATCAAAAATCATACCAGATGGGTTATCAATCTTCATATCATTGACAGTATGATTTATGGAAAAGATTTGGTAAAGCGTTACTTTGTGTTTTTGTAAATGTACTGTAAATTCTATCTATTTTGCCTTGACAATGATATAATATGTTTATGTTTGTGAGAAAAGTTCAGAATTTATTCTGAATTTTTCAATGGTCTTGCAGCAGTCAACTCTCTCATATGAGGTAAGGCTAGATCAGTGGGTGATTTTAGATAAAATTTGACTAAAAAAACTCAAGTAACAAAATGTTTTTATTCTCTAAAACTTACGTGCCAATTTAAAATTTATATCTAATGCTTTACTATTGTAAAACCAAGATTTGATATGTTTTCTTTCGAATGTCATGTTGCTCCATGCACTGCCATCTTTAAATTTGCAGAAAACTTCGTTGAAGTCTCAAGCAAAGTCTATGTTGGATCAGTTCAGTAATTCATATGTTGACATTATATTTGTGTGTAAAATTTGTCGTAAAGAACAAGGTGCTAAAGCAAACTGGCAGAGGCATTTTAATACCCATTCAGATGAAAGACCTTATGCATGTGAGATTTGTGGTAAAAGTTATAAACGTTCTGATCAGTTAACAGGGCATATGAAAAAGTTACATTCGTTAAATACCAAAGAGGGAACATTTATAAAAGCAGAAGATCAGTTCGACTTGCATTAGAAGTGGAATTGTTTAGTTTTGGTTTATAGTAGATTTGAAGTTACAATGAGGAAAAGTAGCCCAAGCAACAATTTTATACTTTAGTTTTCTAATAATTGTGTATATGCAACATTTTCTTTAAATTTTATGTCTTGGTATTCAACTTTATGACTCTGATGTGGTTAAATTTTTCTGTGAAAATTACTCAATAGTGGAATAATCATAAGTTTTTTCTCTTTCTTTTGTTCCAGAAATTAGCCAGCTTAACTAAATTGGTTAAAAATGAGAAAGATATAATTGATTCTTGGAGTAATCCATATGTTGATTTAGCATTCATTTGTAAAATATGTCGTAAAACGCAACAGCATCGATGTAATTGGAAAAGACACTATCTCTCGCATTCTGAAATGCGTGATTTTAATTGTTCTTACTGTGGAAAGTCTTTCAAAACAAATGATGGTTTAAAAAAACATTTACCTACACACGAGCCAAACTTTGAACAAGCAACAGATATCAAGCCTATCATGTTTATTAATTAAAGTGGCTTTGATAACAGTTTTATCAAAAACATATTAGGTTACATAATTTATGGTTCTTTAAAATTTAAGATATTTAATATCATCTTTTTTCGATTATGAGAGAGTTGACTTTAGTGACAATTTCTGTTAAACACCTTCCTTGCCATATTTCAGGTTAAGCTTAAGAAGGAACTTGGCAATGAAAATCCTTTTAGTAATTGGAGTAATCCATATGTAACGGTACATTTTAAATGCCGAATTTGTGAAAAAGACTTACCAAAATCAAATTACTGGAAGAAACATTACTCATTTCATTCAGATGATAGAAAATTTCCGTGTGCTATTTGTGGGAAAGCATTTAAGCAATCTTCTGATTTAAAACGACATGAAAAGATCCACAAAAAATATGGCGGCAATGTGGATGATGATATGTCTGAAACTTATATAAAAAATGAACCATACTCTTTCTAGTTTTATAAAATAGAAATGTCTAATTGTAATAATAAATGTAGCCAGTAATGCAATACTGGGACAGTAAAAGCTTATTAAATAAAATTTTCAGTTTTAAAGCTCTTTATTCATGTTCTCTATGCTTCTATGACTTGAAGGCTGCTCAGATTTCTTAGCTCTATTCTGTGATTGGCAAGGAGGTGTTGTAATTTAGTATTAGTCCAGTTGATAAATTAGTGTTCTTATAGAAATCCAATGAAACAACAACGTTAAAATCGTCAGCAAGTTATGTCGATAATTTTGATAATCCATATGTTCGCATTGCATATATGTGTAAGATCTGTGGAAAAGAACAGTCAAAGAAGTTCAAATTTGATTGGAAACGACATTATATGACCCATGAAACCGGACCAAAACCATTTGTATGTGAAATTTGTGGAAAAGATTTTAAACAACAAGGACTACTAAATAAGCATACAAAAACTCATCAACCGAAATATGAATTGGATGGAAAGCAAGAGATAATTCTGTATTAAATACATTCATGTTTTGAGAGAGTTAGATATCCCCTTCTCTGTAGTCTTTCTCATTAGGGAGTTGGCTTTTAATTTATGCAATGTTTTCTTTAAGTATCTTTTTTTGTTTAGAAAAAGCCAAAAATAACTGAATTTTCATCTAAAATTTCCAATCCATCTGGCTTAAAATATCTTGAGAGCTTTCAGAATCCATATGTGAAAATAATTATTGTCTGTAAAGTCTGCAACAAGGAGCAATCTTTAAAGCATTCAGCCACATGGAAACGACATCATTTGACCCATGCTGCCAAAGAAGATCTACCCCACAAATGTCATCTTTGTGATAAAGCTTTTGTTACTTCAACTAACTTGAAAAACCACACAAAGATTCATTTTAAGAACTCTAAAGATGAGAGTTAAGCCAAAACAAAATGGCTGTCAAAACAGAGGAGTGGCGGGATTAAATTGCTCAATCTTTAGAATTTTTATGTCAACAATTTTTATCCACTGGTTTACCTTCCTATGAGAGGGAGTTTAAGATTTTTTTTTCATGGTTTAATTATCTTTAATTTGCATTTGCAGTTTTCTCCTGTGACAGTGAAGAATGGGACACCAAATAAAACATCTACTGCTAATAGTTTAAAGTATCTTCAAGGGTTTGAAAGTGCTTATGTCAAATTGAAAGTGGTTTGTAAGCTATGTGATAAGGAACAGTCTTCAAAAACAGCATCAAACTGGAAAGCTCACTTTCTCACTCATTCTGATGTGAAACCGCATAAGTGTGTACATTGTGGAAAAACCTTTGTTCAAACAAATAATTTGAAAGCCCATTTAGAGCGGCACCATCCTGGCAAATCGGAATCAGCTTATTGGTAACTGATTTAATTGAAGAACAATACTGTTGTTAAATATCACTTGAAAGAATGTATGACCTTGCTGCTTTCTATTTTTTATTGATACAATATTTTAATTGACAAATAACTTCATAAGCTCTTGACTTCTATGTTGTTTATTGAATCTGAAAGTTAAGACGTTTCTATGTTGTTTATTAAATCTAAGTCATATGTGGTTTTATTTTGAAGGGACGGCTTTGTAATAGAGTTTGGTCTGATTATTTGTCAAAAATAATTTATTAACATCTAATAAATTATCCCCTCCTTAGTCTTACTAAAACATGAGAGTGTTGAAGATGTCATTATTTTTTTCTGCTCTAAAGTTTGTTATTTATTTCAGAAAATTCCAAGTTATACTCCTAAAATTGAAACACCTTCTGGTGGTAAAATATCAAACGCAGCTAGTTTAAAATATTTAGAGAACTTCAGCAATCCTTATGTAAAAGTTATAATTGTGTGTAAGATGTGTTCAAAAGAATCATCAAGATTTACTCATCACTGGAAAACTCATTATCTAACTCATGTTTCAAATGAGGAGAAACCTTTCAAGTGTAGCATTTGTAACAAAGGCTTCATCGAAAAACGTAAACTAAAAGCTCACATGGAGAAATCTCACCCTGTCAAAAATGAAAACTCAAATTTTGTGAAGATTGAACATCGTATGTAATTAAAACATGCCCCTTTGATGTTTCAAGTGGATACCAATATTGGTGTCATCACTGTTTTAGTTTATAATTAATTATTACAAGTTTCAAAGTTTTGAAAATTTCGAAAATCATTTTGTTATACATTTGAGTTTTACCTAGTCATTACCTAGATTTGAGAGGGTTGAATGTTTTTCAGTCTTTGCAAAATATAGTATTTTTATGTCTGTTAGTATATTTCTCAATTCTAGCCATCGTCAGCTAAAGTAACTAACTCAGCATCTCTGAAGTATTTAGAGAATTTCAATAACCCCTACGTCAAAGTTATCATAGTTTGCAAAATATGTACTAAAGAAGCTTCAAAGTTCTCTCGAAATTGGAAAGCACATTATTTGACTCATGTTTCAAGTGAAGAAAAACCTCATAAATGTAGTATGTGTGATATGGGATACAGTAGTCCAGCCTTACTTCGAAAACATATAGATAAAAAACATGGCAATGTACAGAATGAAAGTATCGAACAGGGACACAATACATATATTAAACAAGAAAGATATTAAAATATTGATTCTAATTTGCATAGGTGCATTTAAAAAAATATTTTAGTCGTTTTCTATGAGAGAGAGTTGACTGTGTATATTCCATGCTATGTTCAAATAGTTTTCAGTGTTAATTTAATTTCATGTTATAGTCTCACACACCAATCAAAGGAAAGTCCAGTAATAATTCCACATTGAAATATATAGAAAATTTCGAAAATCCCTATGTTAAAATAATACTTGTCTGTAAAGTATGCAACAAAGAGCAAAGTTTAAAATTTTCACATAATTGGAAGACTCATTTCTTAAGTCATGCATCAAATGATGAGAAACCGCACAAATGTCACATGTGTATCAAGGCGTTTGTTACTGCACCTCAGTTGAAGAAACATTTGAAGCAACACGAGAAAATACAGATGAAAATGGAACCACCAACACAAAGAGTGAAGCAAGAATTCCCAATGTATTAATAATAAAAACAACTAGGACATTTTCTTGACAATTTTATATGGATTATTTGTAAATCATAACACTGACTAGCTATTACTTCAATAGGGTAGATTAAACATAAATAAACACTATCATTGTTACCTGAATTGTTTGCTTGCGTATTTATATATCTTTATCCTTATTTAGTCATTGTCAACACCTATTAGTTCCAATGACAACAGTAAAGCTGTTTTATCCAGTCTCAAATATATAGAAAATTTCTCAAATCCTTATGTAAAGATTATTGTTGCATGTAAAATTTGCAATAAGGAGCAATCATTAAAGCATGCTGGCAATTGGCGTCAGCATTACTTCACACATACGGAGCAAAAACCACACCAATGTCAGTATTGCGATAAATCATTCATACGATCTGATTATCTACGAAAACATGTTGCTAAACTCCATGCACCACCAAATGATTTGAAACAAGAAAAGCATTTTCAAATGAAAGTTGAATAAAGTTTATCACCATAACTGTTTTCTTCATCAAACTGATTTTTCTACCTTCCAAATAAGAATTTGTTCTGTTTGTTATTAATATTCATACTAAAGCATTGAAGTCTGCAAAATAGACTTTTCAAGTGATTATTTTGGTATATGTTTCACAAGATGCAGTCAGTGAAAGAAAAAATTATAGTATTGTTGTTAGTAAAATGCTTTCTTATAAAAGAATAGTGTTTATAGTAACTTGCAAGATATTTAATATATTGAAAACCAAATGGATCAATCAATGTCACCTTTTCTCATCATTTTTGAGGCTAAACTAGATATCCTTAGAATTATCAAGTGATTAGAAAAATCATTATATACCCTTATCAATCAATTAATGAAAAGCCTGGTATGCAAACTTTGAAGTCTTTGTAGTGAAGGAATGTAGTGAGCAGATCAGACAGGAAAACAAATGTATCCAGTCAACACAGAAAGCACTGAATTACAGTACAGTTAATATTAAAGGAACAGATTGAATTTAGTTTTGAGAACATTTGATAAAATGATGTTCAGGTATATTTTGTGGTTATTTTTGTTTAAAAAAATTAATTGTTAATACTCAGCTGTGTCTTGGCAAAACCAAATGAGAGAGTTTATAAGAGAAATGTATAGCTTCAGATGGTCATTCCTTTTATTTGAACTTTTATTCCAGAAAAAGCTTCTTGACCAGTCTGCTGCCAAATCCTGTAACTCGAGCCTTCAATATGTGGAGAATTTTACCAATCCATATGTAAAGATCATGCTTGCTTGTAAAATATGCAATAAGGAGATGTCTCTGAAGTTTTCAAGTAATTGGAAAAAGCATTATCTAACACATGTATCTAATGAGGAGAAACCTCATAAATGTGATCTGTGTGGAAAAGGATTTGTCAGTGCAAATATTATGAGAAGACACAAAAAGAACAAACATGGTATATCCGAAAATGATGATGACTATGTGGCTGCAGATAACAATAGTTTTAGTTTAAAGGAAGAATACCTGGGACACTAATAAAATCGGCTAGTAAAATAGGCTAAAAATTAAAGCAGCTAATTAAATGGGACTTTGTTAGTAGGCTATTGTAATCTTTAAAACTAGTAATTCAAGAGAGAGATACTTTCTAACTATTTACCTTTATGGCTTATATGAGAGAGTTGATCTGGCAAATCAAAATCAAAATCAATTTTTTTTTTTTAAATATCTATCTATTTTTTCCAGAAGAAGAAATTGGATCAACCACTTGGCAAACATACGACTTCTAATTCAAGTCTCCAGTATATTGAAAATTTTAGCAACCCTTATGTAAAGATCATTTTAGCTTGTAAAATTTGCAACAAGGAAATGACCACAAAATTTTCTAATAATTGGAAATCTCATTATTTGACTCATGCATCAGCGGAAGATAAACCTCATAAATGCGAACATTGTGGTAAAGGTTTTATAAGAGCTGATATAATGCGAAAGCATGTTGTAAGTAAACACAAGTCGAACAAAAGCGATAACTCTCAGAAAAGTCTATATAGAGTTGATGTAAAGGCAGAATTCCTACAGTCGTAATGTGTACAATAATTTATCATATCAATTCAAATCCAGTTGTTGATAAAGACAAGTTTATACATCAAGTCATATCTTCGTTCAGCTAAATCTCCACAACAGAATCCATTTGTCGTTGTCTGAATGTTCATTATTTTGAAGTTCGTATTCTGTAAGAAAATTCTGCCAGAAGATCTTTCGACTTGAACCTTCAATATGAGAAAAATGACACGAATTATGAGAAACCTCACAAAAATTCTCATTGTATGGAATCATTTACTACATTGACACCTACCTAAGAACAGGGCAAGGCATATCGAAGTCTTTTTTTAAATTTGGGTTTAGAAAATTTACTGTTAATACTGAAAATTGGGATCGTATAAATATAACAAGCACTTCATTGATCATAAGCCTTTCATCTTCAAGAGAGATTAAATTTTCTTTCATGGTTGCGTATATTTTTATCTTTCTTTCAGACATCTAAGCCTTCTGGAAGTTGTACCACGCCAAAGCAAATAGCTCCCAGTGATGTAAAGTATCTTGATAATTTCGAAAATCCTTATGTTAAAATTATTTTGGTTTGTAAAATCTGTAGTAAGGAACAACACATGAAACACCAATCAGGTTGGAAACGGCATTATCTAACTCATGCTAGTGATGAAAATAAACCATTCAAGTGTGATGTTTGTGCTAAAGCATTTGTACAAAAAACAGCATTGAATTCTCATTTGAAAAAACACATGAAAGAAGGACACAAAATAACCATTAAGGAAGAATAAAGTTCAAAAATTATCATCCATATGAAGGGGAACTGAGTAGTATGATATCAAGATTATTTTTTTCAACATATAAATTTTGACCTTTGACCATACTTTGATCTTTCTTTATGGATTTATGAGGAGAGTTGACTTAAAATTATTGCTATCAATGTTGATAATCACTTCTGATCTTTATAATTTTCAGAAACAGTCTTCAGGCGATAAACAAATACCGTCAACCGATTTGAAATACCTTGAAAGTTTTGATAATCCATATGTGAAAATAATAGTAGCTTGTCGTGTGTGCAATAAGGAACAATCTTTTAAGTATCAAGCAACATGGCGAAGACATTTCTTGACACATTCAGATGCAAAGCCATATAAATGCAACCATTGTGATAAGTCTTTTATACAAGGGTTTCAATTGAGAAATCACTGTAAAAATAAACATGGGGTTATTGTGGCTATTGATGAATCTAAACCAGATATGAAGCAAGAAGAGTTTTTTTGAGTTTTTAGACTACAACTTTTTTTAACAAAATTTTTTAATAGTGTTGGTAATTTACACTGGCGTATACCTCTTATGAGAGAAAAATAGTCTGTTTTAGTTTAGTTACTTTTATTAACTATTCTGACTGCAGTGCAAATTGCTGTTAACAAATCGTTATTCTAGGCTAAGTTGAACAAATCTCTTGATACCAAGCCAACTGGTGGTTTGTCGGATTTAAAATTCTTGGACAATTTTAATAACCCATATGTGAAAATTTCATTGCTTTGTAAGATATGTAACAAAGAACAGTCCTTAAAGTATCAGCATACCTGGAGACGACATTACTTAACACATTCTTCTCAAGAAGAAAGACCTCTTAAATGTTCTTACTGTTCCAAATCCTTTGTACAGTCAGGAAATCTAAAGAAACACATAGAATCGCAGCATGAAATCAGAAAATTAAATGTCAATGATTGGAATCTCAGTTAATCATGAGAAGATACACGCAAAACCGTTGTGTATCCATGCCCTTATGAAAACCGTATAGCACCGTGTTTGGACTGGCTAGATAAGTTAGATTAGATAAGTTAGATCTATACATGCTTCACCTCATTAAATTTATCTTTTCCTCTGTTTTTACTCAATACATTTTGTATAATTATGATGCTATCTTCACAGATTTTCTCTCGTTGTTAGGTTTGCTTAGATTGTCATTTCCACATTAAGATCAATTATAAGGTTACACTGTACGTAGTGATGTCAGGGCTTGAAAGGCTGGATATATAATGAAATATGGAGGAGAATAAAAATACTCCACCACAGAGCATATTAGGTTTTATATCCAGTTCTTGTTTTAATATAGGTTTTTTCTGGATTTTCCATTCTTTTATTTTATATTGTGGAGACCTTGTAGAATTTTGAAACGTTATTTCTGTTTATTTGCGCGGATGATATGCGGGAAATAATCATCTTCAAAATAAGCTTCAGTGTCTTTAGACTTTATTTGCAAAAACAATTGTATGATAATATAATCTTGCAAACAAGAAAGATACGTATGCTTAGCTTCTAACTACTAAATCCCCCAAAAATCCGCAAAAGAGAACAGCAACAACAAAACATGTGTATAAAAGTTAGTTATGTTGACATTTTTTGAAGAAACAAAAAAGGTTGTAAATATTTTTAGTATGCAAACTAACTAACTATTTAGTATAGATTATAACATTTCGTTGCTCCAACTCATAACATTTATTTTCACCAGTATATATATTATATTATATTTTGATGTGCGAAAATTAATGTTGTTGAGTCAGCTATTTTATTTTTTAACCTGTAAAGAGAGAGATAAACATTGTTTTATGGTAATAAATTATCATTTTGTTTATTGTATGTTTTAGTTATCTTTAAAACTTGTGATTATGCTCGCATATATACCGTCCATTACTTAGGCTTCTGATGTCTGGATTTGAAAGAGAGTTGACTTGACGCTGGACTATAAACATAAATCATTAACTAGCCTTGATAAGTCGTCCGTTTTTTGAGATAATTGCAAAAAAATCACTGCGTAGGAGAGATTTTAAGTATCTCCCCACCGCAGTGATATTTTGATTTCGGACGCTGCTCATAGTTTTTTTTAGTTACTTTATGTGGACCAATTTTCGCGTGAATTAATTTTCGCGATTTCGCGAATTTTTTGACTTTCCGCAAAAATTAATCCACGCAAAATTTTTGGATCTGGTCATTCGCGAAAATTAATCCACGCAAAATTTTTCGATTAACGAATTTTTTAATAGAAAAGTAATCCGCATGCTTAGAATATGTACCTAAATAGGTGTGGATAGGGTTTAGACAAAATAAGATGGGTTCATTCGCGAAAATAAATCCACGCGAATTTTTTCAAATCTTGCTATTCGCGAAAATAAATCCACGCGGAATTTTTCAAAGTCGGCATTCGCGAAAATGAGTCCACGCGAAAATTAATCAACGTAAGGTATATATTGAAATAGGTGAAATTTAATACCTTCATTACGACAGAATGCTTGATCAACACGCTTTATTTAAAAAAATGACTCTAAAAGGGGTGCTTGTAGAGAAATTCATTTTTGTATTTTGATATAAGCAACTCTATTTTTGATTTCAGCCTCAGAATGCCTATAAATGTAGGCTACAGAATGCCAAATTCAGACTCAGTTGCTTAATGATTACGTAGCCTTAGTTGTTTATGTGTTGCATCGACGAATGTAATTCAAAATAAGCCTTTTCGACTAGTCTATAAGCTAGTGGCTTGACTATTAGTAGTATCGGCAAATCAGGCAAATAAACGATGTTACCTGGAATTGATTCAAAACTCGTAAATGTCTTTTATATAGTTTTTCAGCAGCTTTCTGATGGTAAACTTTAGGAGCAGAAACTTTCGCGGGCAGAAACTTTCGCAAGAACGAAATTTCGCGAAATTTTTACATTACTGGAAGTAATTGAGATAATGTATTTGTTTCAGGGTGTTTTTCAAAACAATTTTAAAGTACCTTAAACGGTACTAATTTTCGCGGTTATTTAATTTCGCTAGTCGAAAAAAATCGTATTTCGCGGGTATTTATTTTCGCGAATGAGCAATTTTCCAAAATTTCGCGGGTATTAAATTTCGCGA
>JAUELI010138655.1:0-13196 GCA_031471325.1 Catablema vesicarium
ACCTACATCAGAATGAAAGTAAACCTCATGTTACGTCACGATTTTTGTTGGACCCATTCTTCCGAATCTCCGATTTATAAATGAAAACAAACAGGACTGATTTTCGCAAAAAACAGTAAAGTGGGAAAAAGAAAATGCTTATTTCATATGGAAATTTTATTTTGAGATAAATTTTATTTATAATACCGAAAGTCTCATATGATATACTTGCTGGAATTCTATTATTGAATATTTCCATACTTCTCCTTTAATATATCTTGTTCTTGAGATTTTTATAAAATTTTCAACCTATAGTCCCAGTGGGCAAAAACCTGTTCAAAGTCCGCAAAATAACCTTAGAACAACGCTTATCCAAACGTTGTTCTAAGGTTATTTTGCGGACTTTGAACCGGTTTTTGCCCACTGGGGTTGTTCTTACTTTGTTCTTATTTTTTACTAAGTTCAACCCCACTTAAGTTCAACCCCACTGCGCTTATAAAGTCGTTCTTATAAAAAAAAAAGTGTAGCGACTAAAGATAAAGTTTATAGTCAAAACCCCAAACAGTATCATAAGTCAACGTTGTTCCAAGGTTATTTTGCGAACTTTGAACAGGTTTTTGCCCACTGGTTATTGGATTGTTAAAACAATGTGAGTCAAACTTGAGAAATAAAAACAAATTCATTTTCGCATTATTCTCTATTGATGTAAAAATTGAAACAAATAATAAGAAAAAGAAAACACGTTCCAGGTTTAAACAATCGGGACAAACCTTTTAAATTGGTAAAAACCTGGCATGATGTTCGAATAGGCTTCCAGTTAACAAAAACATGTCCAAAGTCCGCTAAATAACCTTAGAACAACGTTTGATCAAACGGTGTTCTAAGGTTAATTTGCGGACTTTGAACAGGTTTTGTTTACTGGGTTACACTTGAAATTTATTAATATAGCACTGAAGACGGAATAAATTCGAAAAGCTTATGCTAATTTTACAAATAAGTTGAATTGTTATTATTTACTTAAAGAAAAAGAATCTATTCAATATAAAATACAAATAAACTCGATTATTTTTAAAGAAACATAAACTTTAGCGAAACGTTAACATGACAAAAAAAACCGTTGAAAGAAACATGCTGTTGGATGGATGGATAGGTATTATGGTGTCTTAATGAATAAGAGCGGATTCTTAAAGGTGGCTTGCTTGCGCCCCTGAAACGTACTTCATACAATAGTGATATTTTTGGTAGAAAATGTACTTTTTTTTAATGCTAGTAAGTAATAGACTCTGCTAATAAAAGAATCATTTATTTATTTTACCTGGATGAATCACGTGTTCCAAAAAGCAAATTAAATTCGCTATAACTTTAGTTTCTTAAAAAAGCGATAAGTTTGCGGGAAAATTTTTTTTGTAACATTTTTTGGTTCTGGTCCCCTTTACTCTGTACTTTGAAAAATAACGTGTCTCATTTTTTTTTTAATTTTAGGTTGGAAGATATGGCATTTTGTATGAATTAAATTTCGTAAATTTCGTAAATTTTCATAACTAACCCAACAAAAACGAGAAAAATCGTGGACACCCTTTTGTTCCTGATAGAATGATCTAATCTAACTTTATCGAAATTTTGAAGAAAATGCAATGACGGAACTTTATCGCTCTCGGCGTGGAAAAAAATGATTATTTTTTTCTTGTGCACACGATCAGTTGAAAAAAAATCCTAAAGTGCTCTAACTTTCGAAATATATGATTTAAAGTCGATAAATTGTATTATCTACTAAAGTAAAGTAATTATCTTCACTTTTTGCACGGTTTTAACATGAAATAAAAATTTGGCTAATTTGAAGGGCGCAAGCCACCTTGAAGGAAGAAACTTTTTCGATTTTTCGCGAATTCATTTTTAGGTAACGAATATTCCGCGGGAACAAACTTTCGCTAATTTGACAAAAAATCAAATCGTGAAATCGCAAAAGTTTCTTCCTTCAAAGTAAAAGTTTTCTTTTCATCTGAATAACGATCTTAGCTGATATTTCATTTACATAAAAATATCAATATTTCACAAATTTTAAAGAAAGGTTGCTCAATATATATTTTTTTCTTTATAAAAACCCACACTTACCCCTGCCTCACTTTCCTTTGTTTTGCGAGTTTAAAGAAGAATTTCAAGAATTTTGAAAGATCGAAATATGTATCTCATGGCTTTGTGTAGGAAGTAAAAAGAAACCATTCTACTCAACAAATTTTATTAGTGTGTAAAGAACACGCGTTTTCATATTAAAAAAAACATATTGAAAAAGAAGTGAAAAGTGAAAATATAGATTCGATTAAGATATAAATAATTTATAATATATATACAGTTTAAGTTACACGTTTAAAATTACTAACAATAACCCATGTTCAATCAATTCTACCGGCACGTTTTTTTAACGTTCAAGTGACGTTGGAGAAGCGTCGTGTGCCTAATGGGTAGTGTCAAATCATGTGGTCCAACTGATGGAAAGACGGCGTCAATATTTCCAAATGCTCTACTAACCAATTGCGAGCACATGACGTTCTTTCAAATATGGAATGGCGTCGTATTGACGTTATATCGTAAAAATAACGTTGTTTTAACGTTAAAAAACGCCATGTGCTGGCAGGGAAAATATTATGTTTTATGAGGTTTCTACTTGAAGTGTAGTAAACTACTCTGTGAAATATTTGTAGGATGATTAGGAATGTTTGGTAATGTGTTCCCAGTGGGCAAAATAACCTTAGAACAACAACATTGCGGACTTTGAACAGGTTTTTGCCCACTGGGTTAAGTTAAAAATTCGAAGAACGTGTTCAGTATGTGCTAGGCGTTAAGAAGAAAAGTATTTTCTTTTTACAAAAAGGAGTATTAATCTATTAAAAGTATAATATATATAAAAGAAGAAATTCACGATTCTTTGGTAAATTCTCTCAGCAGGCCATTTTCATTAAGATTAAGGATTGATTTTGCAATTACATCAGCTGAGTGACGCTGGAACAAGATAAAAATATAAAACTAGATAAACTTTTATCAGTGACGATAAAGACAGAAAGTGCGATAGTTACAAAAGTAATTTTCATATATGTTCGCTTCATCAGGATAAAGTGTCGAACCCCTAGTTGCGCTCATATATGTTTTTTTTTACATGTTTCTTTTTATTCTTTAAAAATCAACAAAATCATATGTTTACTGGGCAACTTCTTAATGGAAAAGTTTTGAAAGGAAAATGACTTCTTAGTAAGAAACTTTGTTTGACCACCACTTTATCCGAAATGATTGATATAGGATCAGATTGTGAATAATTTATAATAAAAGTGCTATGAACAATTACCCAGCAAACAAAAACCTGTTCAAATCCTCAAAATAACCTAAAAACAACCTTTGATCAAGGTTATTTTGCGGACTTTGAACAGGTTTTTGTTTACTGGTTAAGGACTATTCAAAATAGAAACAGTTCAAAACCACACAGATTTAACATTATTGAATAGGGAAAATAAATGAATACACGTGTTTAATATTAAATGTAAATATATTAAAATGATTTATGTCAACAAATAGAATCTAGAATGAAATTAAAGGTAAGAACATATATCTGCTTCAAGGTTTGAAATAGCTACAAATACCAATTGTGGAGGAGGATTTTTTAAACATAGATTTAGGCTATATAGTATAAAACTCACTCCTCCGCCAAGCTTATTTCTACTCATTTCAACTGTTGTACTTCCGTACTTTAACTGTTTCCTTGCTAATTACAGGTGTAAATAAAGAAATAGTCAGAAATGAGAGATGAAATTAAAACATTGTTTTTTTTATTGACGTGTATTATAAATTATAGTTTAAATCGATGATCGATCATACTGAATAAATATATACTTTAATAAGCTCTATGTAGGAGTAATTTTCGAGGATCCCAGTGGGCAAAAACATGTTCAAAGTCCGCAAAATAACCTTAGAACAACGTTTGGTCAAACGTTGTTCTAAGGTTATTTTGCGGACTTTGAACAAGTTTTTGCCCACTGGGTAGATTCACGCTAAAAGATTCGTAAACTCCTTCACAAATCTGTTTATTCTAACTGAAACTGACAATTATTGAATATACTTTATTATAGGAAATCTTTTCCGTGCTATACCTGACTAGAAAATTTATAATTGCACCACTTTTATATTGATATCCTTTCACTTGTATGAGCAGAACATTCATTTAATTTCATCTGCGGTTAAGTCCTGGTAGGTTTTCATCGCAAAAGATTTTGGAAGAGATCATTGTGGCTTAAAACCGTCATGTTGTTCAAAATTTTCATATAATACATACATAGTTAAGCTGGGTGATACATAGATTCCGGTTACATGACCTCAAATCTAATGTTCCTTCTCCACATTTGCTATTTACTTATCTAGAACCATGTACGTACGAAACTGCACGTACGAAACCTTGCTAAAATATGCCAACCCTCTGTGATAACTCAAACAAATAAAAAGTTGATTGAAAACAACCCCCACGACATGGAGGGCAAGAAGATAAAATGGAATAAACACCATATTAAATAAACAGCAAAGCAACAGTTACAAAGGTAACATAAAACAGCGTTCCATTTTTATCATTTTACCGAATGACGTCACTAGATAAAAAGGTCGTATATTTTCTATGATTATGCTTACAATATAAAAGCAGTAAAGAGTTATGTAAGCACGTAACATTTGATTTGCAAATCCAACACAACAGTTAAAACGCAGGTAACACCTTTTTCCTATTACACGGTACGATTACTCTTACTATATCGGGGAAACAGATTCGAGGAAACCAATTAGGGGAAATAGATTACAGATTAGAGGAAATGGATTGTCTAGACAAAATAACGACGTCGATTGAGATCTACTTGAATTTGGCACTGTTCTTTTCGGTATGACAAAGAAAAAAGTCAAACTGTAAGGCAAACCAATGGAACTTTTAATTACTTCATATTAGACATACTGTGCAAACTTAGGAAGTTTATCATCACGTGTCGTGGTAATTTAGCGGAAGTTCTGATAAATAAGTACACCACAATCAAATAGTTGCCAAAGACAATATATTTACATAGACAAGTAATTTTCATCCTGTATACGTGGTTTTTCTAATTTGACAGTTCATCAATTAAATCAGGGTTTAATCCTTGATTAAGAAAGTTTCTTCCTTATTAGGAAGTATACCGTCAGCATATTGACGTTTTTCTAACGTCAAAAAAACATTATTTCGTCGTTAAAAAACAATCTTTGCCCATTGGGCAGCAGGTATCTTATATTACAAAAAGGGTGTGATTATTTAAAGCTTCTGAAATTACAACGCAAGGATCCTCCAACTATTAAAAATGATCTCATCCGATAACAAGTTAAACACAATCAAACTACCGAGTGTAACTTTATAAAGTGTTATTATTTTTTTTTTCTTTTGTCAATTTATTTATAGTTGAAAATTTACATGAGGTAACTAATTGCGTTCCTCTTGAATCTTCCCTAATACATCTTTATCGTTAATAAGACTCGTTAATTCGAATCCCCGTTAACTTTTCTTTTAATAACTGGAACCTCGATCTCGGACTAATGTTCACTTTTCCATAAACTTCGAGTTATCGAGAGCCCCAAAAATTATTATACTGTATGAAGAAAATCAAAATAAGCAAGGTCGCGTGAACCTAGAATAAACGACTAACCTACTGAGATATTAGACTGTGAATCTAACTAGTTGTAATTTAGTCTATAATAGCCAAAGATTCTCTCGAAAATAATATTGCATTGCAGTTTGTAATGAATAGCCTGTGAGAAATAGTAATATAAACTGTGAAATTCAAAATAATTTAATTCCTTACTTACACTGTTCTATTTACTAAGCTACAATGACCGCAAAAAAATTTGGACGTTTTTATTTTCGGACAAATAATGCTTGTACCATAAATATATTTATACAGTGGTGAAACAGAATATTTTTAAAGTGGGCGAGGTGTAATGGTAGATATTTCAAATATTTTGTGAGTAGATGAGTTATCTTCGTATCGAAAATATTGAAAAATATATTAATCCTATTGCTTTAATTGGTTTTAAAACCAACTATACTATAGAAACGCAGACGTCAGCAAAAATCCCAGGTTTAACACAAATCTAATAAAAAAAAAATGTGAGGATTTTTAAAACCTTCAACAACAGGCTCGAAAATCGCTCCTCCACAATTGTTATTTAACAGTTATTTTCGAACCTTCAAGAAGTAACAAGAACATGACATTATTTTATAAACTCCAATGGCTTCACACACCCAGCAAACAAAAATCTGTTCAAAGTCCGCAAAATAACCCTAGAACAACGTTTGATCAAAACGTTGTTCTAAGGTTATTCTGCGAACTTTGAACAGGTTTTTGTTTGCTGGGTATTTACCTGGTATCCTCCTGACGTAACCATTGTTAAAGGGATGTCCCTCTTTCGGAGTGCTTCAAAAACAATTTGATCTCGTTTTATTACACCCTAAAAAATAATCAATTTAACTGCTTAAAAACAAGAGCGCATCTGAACGATTAAAGATTAGAAAAATACATATTAGCAATATATCAAAAAATAGCGACTCAAAATCAAGGCTGTATAAAAAGAGCTAATAAGTGATGTGGAGGAATAGTTTTTGAACATAGATTCAGGCCAGTGGGCAAAAACCTGTTCAAAGTCCGCAAAATAACCTTAGAACAACGTTTGGGAGGCTACATAGCCTAAATCTATGCTCAAAAATCTCTCCTCCACATTTGATATTTGCAGTGATATTCGGCCTTGAAGCCGAGATAGAAGAAAGTAAGCACATTTAACATCCAGGAAGAATTGTGTTATAATTGTGAGTAATCTTGAAACATCATAATTGTTATTTGTAAGATACGAGGGTGGTAGGATGTAATTATGGAGTAAGACCATGCGGGATATTTGTTGAATAAGTACAATTATAATTACTTCAAACGTCACAGTCTTTCTATAATCGGGTAAGAGTTAGGTAATTGATATATATTGTTTTTAAATAGAAGTTGTTAAAAAGGTTAGATAAGATTATCATTAACCCACGTATAATATATTTATATAGTAAGGGTAGGCAGCGAGGAAATCATGTCTGATGAGTCACAGCATGGGAATCATGTCAGATGAGATTATGCTGTGACTGCATTATTTTTATAAATTTGAACTTTGGCATACATATTGCAAATTTAGCAATTTTGTCGTTTTTCGAGCAGCCTACTACAAAGGCTCCCCAAGAAAATTCGACTTTTTATTCGCTTCTTTTGTTTTCTGCTTTTTTTGCAAGTACAAATTTCGACTTTTTGTACAATTTCCATTGGTCTATACTTGTTATGAGGGTAAGGCATTTGAGACAGGTTTCGTTCGTGCTAGAGTAACAATTTGAGGAAGAGATGAAGAATCTTGACCTAATGGGCATATAAAGTTTTAACGTCAAAATAACGTTGTTAGACGTCAAAACAACGTTATTTTATGTTGAAAAACGACATGTATCTACTGGGTAAGAATATTTATCTTATGGACGTGAATGCTACATCCCACCAGATACAACGTTTTTTCAACGTCACAATAACGTTATTTCGATGTTGAAATGTGCCGCGATAAAGATATTAATATTTCTAATCGAGTCAAGAAATTATAAGTTTAAAATTTTAATTGGTTCATACATGGTTTCGAAATAACTGTAAGAACCTAATGCGGATGAGAGATATTTGAGAATAGATTTAGACTATATAGCCTGAATATGCTCTGGAATCACTCCACCACCAAGCTTAATTTTATTTCGACCCTTAAATGATTGAGTAAATATGTATTCCATTACTAGAAATGAAAGTTCAGAATTAGTTTAAATTAGATATCATTAGCTTATTAAACACAGTTAACTTCAAAACAAACATCTAAAATAATATTGACCGACTAAATGACGCACGGAAAGTAACAAACATTCACTTCTATTTTCAATTTTAGAAAAAAACAACACGAGGCGGCTACAAACCCTTTAAGAAATTAATAATGCAAGAAACAGTTTTAAATTTTCAGTTTGGTTACATTATTTTTAAGGAAGGTCTTCCCAGTGAGCAAAAACCTGTTCAAAGTCCGCAACATAACCTTACAATAACGTTTGGTCAAACGTTGTTCTAAGGTTATTTTGCGGACTCTGAACAAGTGTTTGCCCTAAAAAAATTATAAAAAACATTACAACACTACAGGGGCCACATGCTGAGAAACTCTGAAACTTTTAAAACCATTTATTTCTCAATATTCTTCAAACCATCTGTTTGAAAGTACTGATGTACTTCATTAATGAATTTTGTTGAGACAGTATAATATAACCTAGTAAACAAAAACTTGTTTAAAGTTTGCAAAATACCCTCAGAACGTCGTTTGACCAAACGTTGTTCTAAGTTTATTTTGCGGACTTTGAGCAGGTTTTTGTTTAGTGGTGGGGTTTGAAATAAGTAAAAAATGAGCCAGATAACTGCAATATCAAATGTGGAGGAGAGAGTATGTAGGATATGTAGTCTGAATCTATCATCAAAAATTACTTCTCCACAGAAGTTATTAGTTAATCCAGCAATGTTATAAAATTGTATCAATGATAAGCATGAACAGGCACATGAAGGAAGTAGATAAGAATTTTTAAACAATTCTCAAATTAAGTCATATATTCAAAACAAAAAGTATGTAGTTACCATCGTTACCAAATTCTTAACTTAATTGTTTAGCTGTGGATAGTAAAGGGAACCGTCATTTTGGTTGACGTCATTAAAATCGGTTACAAAAGGGTATTTATTTGTTTTAATTATATTCAACAAAACAACAATACACAACACTTTGTTTCCAGCTATTATCATTTAGTTCGTATATCGGGGAATGTGACACATTTTTCGGTTTAATGAAAAAATTATATTCAATTACCAATTTTTAATCTAAAATGTTCCTAAAACCTTTAATTTATTCACTATAAAGCCAAGTGAATAAATTATAAATACTTTTACTTTTCTAACGACCATATTAGGGTATATACGTCTTTCAAATTCCGCTAACATAGTTTCAATGGGATGTTGTATGTCTTAATAAGGATATTTATTAGTATGCAATTGATTGTTCATACTAAAAGAACACATTCTCTTATCCTTCAATCTTTCCAGTGGACAAAAACCTGCTCAAAGTCCGCAAAATAACCTCAGAACAACGTTTGACCAAACGTTGTTCTGAGGTTATTTTGCAGACTTTGAACAGGTTTTTGCTCACTGGGTCGTACCCCCTGGATATATCAGTGTGATTTCGGTACTACATTCGATAGTTTTCTTGAAATTTGATTGGTTAATTTCTTGAACAGTACCCGCATAAAATGGGAATGTGCATACTGTATATCAGTGCAAACTATACTTTAAGAGAACTTTTTGGTTTGACCAAACGTTGTTCTAAGGTTATTTTGCCGACATTCAACAGGTTTTTACGGACTGGGAGGAACAGCAGAATAAGTTTCATGGGCTAATAAAAACTTAATGTTTGAAGTATATCCGAAACATGTCAGAAAAATTTAAAGAGATTATGACTCATTAGCTAAGAAAGAGAGTGATTAAATTTGCATAAAAAAGATAACAATTGAAAAGAAAGTCACGTGACGGTTATATAAATGACTTCTAATATCCCAGTAATTATATTCTAGTAGGAAAAATCTGGCAAAGAGATTATTTCCATTTTAGATGATAAAAAAAAGTACGTACCAAAACATTGTAGTGAAGTTTAATCAACACGTCACAAGATGCATAGTGGAAATGTTTTAAGAAGAGTTCGCCGATCAGGAATAAAATTCATGCAATCACCGTTAGCAAGTTTAGAAAAAAAAATTTACGAAGGAGAGTCGGATAGTGGTGTCGATGAAAGCGAAGAAGAGAATCAAAAATTCAGGTAAGAAATATAATCGCATGTTATACTCTCAGCGTTCGAAATAAGTGTAAATACCAAATGTGGAAGAGAGATTTTTGAGCACAGATTAAGGCTATGTAGCCTGAATCTATGCTCAAATATCTCTCCTCCACCAAGCTTATTCTTAATTATTTCGACCTTCGACTTTATCACATTAATTATTTCTTCTATTTCGAACGCTGACTCGATGACAGCCTTCATATTGAGAGTGTATTTTCACTTGCTGTGATTGTTCACTCTCGGTCCTCATAAACATTGAATAAACATATAATGTAATCAGCTGCCAAGTTTTACAAGCATATTACATATAACCAAGGAACCCTCCAAACATAAACGAATGTGTACAACGTAAGTAAAAAGCCATGTTAAAAAAACAATGATCAATGCAATTAGCTAGATTAAATCAACAATTTATAGAATTTATGTTATCTGTAATGAAAAATGTGGCAAATGTGCTTTCTCTCAATGATACCATATCTGCCATTTTATAGCCCCTCCAGCAGAGTGAGCAAACCAATTACGAATTAAGCACAGAAGCGGAAGTCTACCAAAATGAGGAAAGAAAGTTAAAATTTGAATAATTAAAAACACTTTTTTTGGCATAACAAAAATAGTGGTAACACAAAAAAAAATCTTAAATTAAATTTACAATTAAATTAGTAAGAGCTAAGAAATTTTACAAATTATGTAAGACAATAAAAATGATAATACAAAAATGGATCAAAAAAGCAAGTGCTGTTATATAAATGCGGGCAGATTTGATACCTCTATGTTATAGATCACATGGTCACACTGGATGGACATGCAGTGTAAAAAACACGGACAAATAAATGATTAAAGAAGTAATTTAACAATGGACGTACGTCCATGATTTGACAAAGAGGCTTACTTGGTCTAGTAATTTTTTTTTATCAAATTCAAGAAAATAAAAAACCTACGCTAAGTAACTTTAATATCATTGATAAAATCATCAAGTCAAAAAGGGTATGTTCTTATACAATAGGTTTTAAAGTTTTAACATGCTGTAATTAAAGGATATTGTGTAACTGCTAAAACCATATATAACGAGTAAAACTGTATAAACAAGGCTGTATTTAGTATAAATAAATAGAGAAAAGTTTATATAATATATATATAATATATGACAAGGGTTTCAACTGTGTTTGAAAATAGAAACAGACATAACAAAGATGGCTTTTAAATAATACACACCTAGACAAAATTGACAAATAATTTTATTGGGTGATGTGTCAATATTATGAAGGTTGGGTATAAAACAGGGTACGAATTAACTGTAAATACCAAATGTGGAGGTGAGATTCTTGAGCATAGATTCAGGCTTCATAACCTATGCTCAAATATCACTCCTCCACCAAGCTTATTCTTACTCAATTCGTACTCTGTAAGAGCTAATAGTTCTGCGGATGAGTACTTGATATTTTCTGTTATATCCGACCTTGTACTTAAAAGCAGTTTGTATAACAAGTAGTAAACGACACTATGACGGTAGTGACGTTATCATACTCATGTGAATTGTCGTGAAGTCGTTATCTCGACGATTTGTCGTCAAAATGTTCTCCGATTTCAACAGGAAAACACATGTCAATTAAAGCTGGATATAATTGCAAATATGAAATGTGTGTAGGAGAGATTTTTTATAGCCTGAATCTATGCTTACTCCACCACAGAGCTTACTATTTCTTACAACCAAGCCTTGCTTGTTTATTTAGCAATATGAGATAACATACTTCTATATTATTTTTCTTATCTTTCAGCAAGCCAAGTACGCCAGTGCAGACATTTGATATCTTCAACAACATGAGAGCTTACGATAGTGAATTAGAGAAAAATATTGAGTTCTTGGAAGAGGAGATAATAGAATGTTGCGATGAATTAATACGGACAGTAGAACGAAGAAGAAATACCTTATTAACAATGGTGCAAGATATTAGAGAAGATAAACTAAAATGCTTGAAAAACGAACCACAAGAGTTATCGCAAATATATACAGATATGTTGACTGGTTTTTCAAAAACTGACATAGATCTCGGTAATTGTCTACGCTTTGTTACAGACGATAATCTATTAAACTTAATAGAAGAGTACGGTACAATAGATGAAGGCCGTGCTTCTGCTGAAAAATCAAAAGCAAGTGGTATCGGGTTAAAATATGGCATTTCAAATGAAACTACACAATTTGAACTTGAAACATATAGTAATAGTGGAGAACTTAGTTGGGTTGAACAAGACAAAATTAACGTTGTTATAAAACGAGGTAATAAAGAATACCCATGCGTTGTACAAAACAAATGCAATGGAATATATGTAATACTTTACGAGTTGCAAGAGCCAGGACAATATGAAATTCATGTCGAAGTAAATGGTCGCCATATAACACAGTCGCCATTTTTATGTGATATATTCGAAAAATGTGACTTGAAATTCTTGGATACCGCTGCTAACCCCGAATGGACCTTTCAATCAGGCGATAACTCAGCTCTTGTTGAAAAAACAGAAATACAGAGGACATCTAAACTCTATTCAAATATACTTCCACCAGCTAAAGCATGGAAAGTTCGTGTGACTACAGCCTGTCCAAAAATCAAACTAAAATTGGGATATTCAAATACATCAACGTGCATTCCTGATCTGTATGAGGAGTATTATTGCAAATTTAATTTGAATGAATTAAATGAATTGATCACAACACAAGAACAACTACCACACCACCATACATATCAACATCAACAACACCACAGAAGACATCGAACAAAAAAATCACCAGAACGCAAACAATCGACGTTCTGTCGATCTTCTCTAACATTTATTATATTCCAAGATACACATGAGAATAGGATCCATGTCGCTGTACAAGGTACACAGCACCAAAAAACAACATACTTCCAAGATAGTGTAGAAGCATTAGTACCATTTATTGGGATTAAACATTTTTGTAAAAATGCAAGCTGTCCAAGACCAGTGCTTGTATTTGTATAAGGCTAAGAATATAAGACTTGATATAGCCCAGCGGGCAAAAACCTGTTCAAAGTCCGCAAAATAACATTAGAACAACGTTTGTAAACGTTGTTCTTAGGTTATTTTGCAGACTTTGAACATGTTTTTGCCCACTGGGAAATGTAAATATCAAATGTGCAGAAGAGATTTTTGAGGCTCGAAACTTACTCCTTCATAGAGCTTATTAGTTCTTCCCAGTGGGCAAATACCTGCTCAAAGTCAGCAAAATAACGTTAGAGCAA
>JAUELI010138766.1:0-10893 GCA_031471325.1 Catablema vesicarium
CTTTGCCGTATGTCTTTCAAAATTTCGCTTGCGAACATAGTGACTCGCTCACGGCTTCGCAATCCTTTATTACTGGTAAGAGGCTTTACTTACTCTCCAATACAACCACCTATTTGTAGTAATACGTTTTCAATAAACCCGACAGAATAGTCAAATGCTATTACACCAGTTATTGTATTACTCGAGGCTTTATTTCTAAATGAAAATACAGAAATATTTATACCGTAAACGTATTTATAAAGAAGGATATGAGGGGAGAAATATAGCATATCCATAGAATATACTATACTATTGTTCATCGACGAACGAACGAATGTAAATAAGCATACTTGTAAACCGCTTTACAAAATGTTACCACAATAGTGTCACTCCACCCATCTACATATGGTGCTGTCAAGACGAACTGATCTGGTTTAGATTTCGCTAGCTGATACCTGGGTTAATAGAAAATAATGATAAGTAATATGATCTCTTGAAATATTACAATTTTTAAAATTCTTAAAATGCGTTTTCTTGTTAATAAATAAGACACAAGATTTTGAGCATCAAAACGAATAAAATGGAAATCAATTGATGAAATAATTTTGAAGTCTAACTTGACTATGTAGCGTTATAAGTCCCAATTATCTGTTTCTCAGCAGTGTAATCCTTGAACGAAGATATGGAATTTCTCTTGCATGTGAATACTTTTGAAAACAATAACTTAGGAAAAATGTATTTTAGTAGAAACTTCACTTTGTAGACTATTTGGGTATATAAGTTTTATCAATTACTTCGAAAGTTTTCATTAAGTTCATTTTAAGCTACCTACCAAGGTCTTACACGTGGGTCAAAGTAAGGATGTAACCGCGTCCCAGGAAAGACTCTAGTACTTCCATCTTCCATTCCTATATACCTAAAATGAGAGTTAAAATTTAAATGTGAAATACTAATAAAAAATTGACATGAACATGTTTTCGTAAAATGCTAGAGTAATACGGAAAATATTTTACGATTTGTTCATTTTCCATTATTTTACTAGCGAGGAAATGTGAAAAATATATAAACAAAAAGGAATATATTCGCAATACGTTTTTCGCAAAGATGCGATAACAAGTTTATCATTAGCCACAAACTGAAAGGTTGCACTAATCCATGTATTATTTACTGGTTTATAGATACTTTTATAGCAAATAAAAATATCAAAAGTAATTGTGAATATTTTTTAAAAAACATCGAACCAATGAAGATAGAGGAAGTATAAAACAAAAAATGGAAGAAAAGATTTGCTAACTCTTTCAGAAGGAACATTAATCTTTTGAAATAAAGATACTCCTCGTTTGTGTTTCAAAATGTTAAAATTAAGAGTTTGGATATAATTTATTTTATTATTCCTGACTTCAAGTCCAACCCTTTTGCACGTTACATTTCCGTAACAATACAAGGTTTGTAACTAATGAAATATTTATCAATATGAATCTAGATAGGTAAAATACCTCCATATGGCATACAGGCTGTCTATCGAGGTGTCATTCTTCCATATATCATCTAGCATACTTGTTACTATTACATTCCTACGTGCTTCGACACCAATGGTAGTTGTCTGAAAACAATAAAATTATATAGATTGCAGATGAATAATGCAACTTGCAGTAATGTCTTTGCTACGCCAGTTCTCTTCAAAATCAGACAATTTCTAGCCCAAATCCACCTCTAGATGGATGGAAAAAGTACGTCTATAGTAGAACTAACACGTACGTTAACATGCACGCTGGTATATTTTTCTGTAGAATGACTAAAAAATGTTTCAGGCTCAATAACATCTAGTAAAGGGTGTTAGAGGGATTGGAACATCTGGCATGTTAGATTATTATACCGAAGAATGTGAAAGGAAAACCCCTGATCATTTGTTATCTGGAGAAAAGAAAGCTAGGTTGAAGAAAAGAAAAGAAATTTCGAGTTGAATATAAGCTTCTCTTCTGTAACTGGTATAACTTTTTACCGTAAATGTATTTGGTGGTGGACCAATCCTCACTCTCTCCATGAATTTCACTAATTCTCCTATACTAGACAAAGTTTCGTTTTCGTAGTAGGAAAATGGTTTTTTGAATATGTTGTATGTTAGTTTGAAAACATTTGACACTAAAATGACAAAAGTTTATTAGGTTCACAGTGCGAAATACTACCGAATACGGTCCCGTATATTCCCGTATACGGACTGTGTATTGCCTTATGAGGCAATACGCAGTCCGTATACGGGAATATACGGGACCGTATTCGGTAGTATTCCACGCTGTGGTTTATATTTTTAGTTCGATACATACACGCTATCTGAGATGTGTTAGCAGGAAACATATTATGTTTTTATAAAAATGCATATCCCATGAACATTAGTTTTCAATTTAATTAACTACTAATGTTCATCTTGTTTGTTATTATAAAAAAACAACATAATTTTAATTATTAAATCACACCGAACGGAGTTGTTTGATGTTTTGGTTTACACCTTCGTCTTTTTGGGCTAATTTAATTTAATTTTCAGAAAACAATTAATTACAATTTACAATTCCTTAGGTGGTTTCGAGTACCACGGAGTCATGGGCTTAATTGATTTTGGAAAATCTCTCCTATGGACCTGGAAAATGGAAATGAAGATGAAGCACCAAGGCAATCATGCAATTTCTAGATTTAGATATATCTATTGTTGACAATAGATTTAGCCTATAGATTATTTGTTAAGCGAGACAATTTTAACCCTATTTAACATGGGGGGGGGGGGTCAAATTGACACCCCCCCCTCATCCATTTTTCTAATCATAACTTCTTTAATAATTATTCTTTGAACCTGTCCTTTCGTGACATTCAGTTTGTATCTATTAGACATCTTTTCTGAAATTTTGAGCTATTTTTGAGATTTCGTTACCATTTTATAGCCTTTTAGTCAAGACTACTCTCAAAAAAAAAAAAAATTGAAAATTTAAAAAAATCCGAAAATTTGCATAAAAATCAATTTTTGGGTAATCATTTTTGTTTCTGCAAAATACAACCAAAATACACCCAAAATACATCACAACTTAAGTTTACATTCATCAACTCCTTATTTATTGCTGAAAAAACAAAAAAGTACAAAAGTAACGTTTTTTTATTAAGAAACGGATACCACCTGTTTTGAAATGCTGACGTCAGCAAAAATTCAGAACCCATTGTAATAATTTTTTGATTTTTGAAGACAATTAGGACTAATTATCGTGTGTGCAAAGTTTCATGTTGATAGCACTAATATTTCAGAAAATACGAGGGGGGAGGGGGGGGGGTGGCGTTGAATTGACCCCCCATACAAAACAACCTAAAAAAAGCCCATGTTAAATAGGGTTAACTTTTTATTGTACGAATGCATCATATGTGCAATAACGTTCCTTTATCCATATTCTATGGCTCTGTTCTATCCGAATTTATTAGGATAGCCAGGTGCAACCTATTGTTAAACGTTTTTATCCTAAAAGTATTAGAACTATTTCAGAGAATGATAAAACAGGGGGGTGACCTCCCCTCCTTTTTTTTTATTATAACTTATTTCATTAATGATTCTTTTAATCTGCACAAAAATCAATTTTTTGGGGATCATTTTTGTTTCCACAAAATAAAACCAAAATACACCCAAAATACATCACACCTTAAGTTCACATTCATAAACTCCTTATTTATTGCTAAAAAAACAAAAAGTAGGTTTTTTTATTAAAAACTGATATCACCTGTTTTAAAACGTTGACGTCAGCGAAAATATAGTAACCATTGAAATAATTTTCTATTTTTGAAGACAATTATACTAAATATTGTGTGTGCAAAGTTTCATGAAGATAGCATCAATATTTCAGAAAGTACGCGGAGGGGGGACAAATGGACACCCACTCATACAAAACAACCCCAAAAAAGTTTTCACAAACTCAAATCAAATATCTGTTATTTTTCCTTTCCTCTTTCTTTGTAGTCTTTTTCTTTTCCGATCTTCGAAGTCAGTAAATGACATACATTACTATCTTCAATACATATGTGCGTGTTTATTTATTTTTTTCTGTCAAAAAAAGCTTTTTAAAATCAAACATAACGCTGTCACATGAACTCCATGAACAAAAAATAACAGCTAGAGGTAGCGATAATATTTGAGTGGCTGGTGCAGGACCTATATTTGCAGGCTAAATTAAAGCGAAAACCTTCTCATAACCTCTCTTGCGCTAGAAGTAAGTTATTCAAAAAAATTGTGTTGTCACTGAGTTCTCCTAACCATGGTACCATGGTACTTCCTTCCGCTTATTGTAATTATTTAGAAAATCAGGTTGTCACTTTACTCTACAGATGGAAAAAATCTTATTTCCAAAATACTAGTAACCCCTATCATTTGTGCCATGAAATTAGATTAACATGAATTGATTCACAGAAAAATAGATTGGGATGACTGTATTCCAGAAGATTTGCATTCTACATGGTTATTGAATTTTGAAACCTTGCAACAACTGAAGACCATTAGATTCAAAAGAGCAATTGTTCCAATCGACGCCACAAATTTAGATATCGACACAATAGATTTTGGTAATGCCAGCAAGTATATGGCTTGCTCAGCAATATATGCACGATTGAAAAGACAAAATGGTGAATATTCAAGTCAACTTGTTATGGGAACATCAAAAATCATACCAGAAGGTATGTCCCAGCCAAAAGCGGAGCTAGTAGCAGCATTATTAAATACCCATTCTGGCAGAACATTTGGAGCATACCATAAAAGCCATTTGAAATTGTTTTTTTTTGGATCCAAAATGATGAGAAACCTCTTAAACAATGGGTTAGAAATAGAATCATTGAAATCAGAAGACTTACAACTCAAATAATTGGTATCATGTTGACACTACAAACATGATAGCTGACATTGGAACAAGAAGGAGTGCCACATTGAAAGATATCGATCCATCGTCCACTTGGATAAACGGATATGACTGGATGAAGATCGAAATTAAAGATATGCCAATAAAATCAATGACAGAAATAGAGCTAACAAGTAATGATGTTGATGAAGTCAGAAAATAATCACCTTCTGCTACAGGTTTAGAACATGAACATCACAGCAAAGTTATGGTAATTCGAGATGAGATTAAACAAAGATATCATTACTCAAAATATTTAGTTGTTCCCAACAAACACAGATTTGAGATGGTAGTTAGAATCATGAGTTTGGTATTGAAATTCATCAAATGCTTAAAACAACCTAAACACCAAGTACATCCATATGTTTGAAAAGATGTTACCATTCCATCATCGGAAAATGAGATTCGAGATAGTAGATATTATTTTTTCAAGAAAGCTACTGCTGAAGTGGAAAATTGAGTCCACGTTTTGTGTCATAGACAAATATTCAACTTAATAAATGACATCCATTGGCATGATAAAAATGTGAAGGATTCTGGTGTAGAACCAACATGGAGATAAGTTCTTAAGATAGCATTTGTAATTGAAGGAAGAGGCATAGTGAAATTATTTAGAAATGATTGTGAGAGATGCAAATTTCTTAACAAGAAGCGGATCGAAGTCATTATGGAACCAATTTCACCATACAATACGACAATTGCACCAGCATTTTACATTACTCAAGTAGATTTAGCTGCTTATTCACCGCATCATAAACGCACAACCGTCAAAATTTGGTTAGCCGGATTTTGTTGCTGTACCACATCCGCAGTCAATTTGAAGCTGATGGGAGATTATAGTTCACAGGCATTTATTCAATCATTTATTCGGTTCTCTTGCGAGGTTGGTTATCCGAAGAATTTACTACCAGATGAAGGTAGTCAATTACTGAAAACCTGTGAGAGTATGATGTATAACTACAAAGATTTAAAGCAGAAATTGCATGTTGATGTTATAGTTGAATTTGAACCATGCCTAGTAGGTGGACATAATATGCATGGTCGTGTAGAAAGGAAGATTCGAGAAGTGAAGGTATCCATTGAAAAAACCTTTGAGAATGAAAAGTTATCTATCATTCAGTGGGAGACAGTTGGTGCAGAAATATCAAATTGTATCAACGATATGCCATTAGCACTTGGGAATGTGGTATCAGATTTTGAAGTAAGCGACCTATTGACTCCAAATCGACTTCTACTTGGACGAAACAATAATCGAAGTCCCGATGGTGTATTGAACGTAACTGCTGATGCAGATAAATTTATTCGATATAATCAAAAGATATTCAATTCATGGTTTGAAGTTTGGTTAATGTGCCACGTACCGAAGCTAATGCATCAACCAAAATGGTATAACACAAGCCATGACCTTCAAGAATGGGGATATTGTTTTATTTACCAAACGAGAATCTAGTCTGAAGAGTTTATATCAATATGGCATTGTACAATCTATCATTCCTGGAAAAAATGGCATAATCAGAAAAGCTAACATCAAGTATGGCAATTCCAATGAAAGCACATTCCGAGAAACATTTCGATCTGCACGTGAATTAATCGTAATACATCGAATAAATGACATTAATATTATGGAAGAAATTGGAACTATTGGATCAACTTGTAAACCATGATAACTACTCTTAATTTTGTAAACAGGATTTTTGTGCATCTGTGGTGGAGTGTCACATTACTCTACTGATGGCAAAAATCTTATTTCCAAAATACTAGGTTGCTAGCCAACTGTTTACAATTTGGACAGCGGCCTAGTAAACAAAATTGTGTTAAATATTTACACCAGTCTAATAATGCTATCTAGTATTATTAGACTAGTGTACCATCAAGTCTACAGTTTTTTTATCTAGTTTTAGACTGTGAAACTAGTCTCTTTTAGTATCAAGTCTAAATATATTGTTTAGTTAATTTTACAGTTGCCATGAGTGCATTCTATATAAAATATATTTATTTAATGTCTTTAATATTTCCTTTGTGTAAAAGTGTGATAATATTTAATTGCCAACACAGGTGATTAAATTTTATTGCACCATATATAAGCTTGCACTGACCATTTCAGTCAGTTGCGCTCTATTCAAGAAAGAAGTGGATTCAATTTTCAAGTTTCAAGTTTTAATACTTCTGAACAGGAGTGTAATATTTAATCAAGTTTTCAATCAATTATTAAGAATAATATTAGTGTTAGTATTTATTTCAAGTCACATTTCAAGGTTTTTATATGTACATTTTATGTACTTCTTCAATCAAGCAATTTATAGCTATTTACTGTGGCAAGCTGGTATGTAGATTTTATTTACTTGTGTTATTAAATATTTAGCTTATTATTTATTTTATCTCAATTACTTTTGGTACCCTAGGCAAGGGGTTTTGCTCTACTTCACTGTGTTTTATGTCCAGTTTATTCACTTATTCATTTTGTATAGGCATGGGTGTCTGCTCTCATTCACTGTGTTTTATATCTAGTTTATTAACTATTCATTTTCTCAGCCCATTGTTCCAGGGCATGCTTCTCAGGTTTATATAATTTCAATTCTTTATATAAGTTAGTTATTAGTAGGTTTATTATTTACTTGTATTTAGTTTGAACGCGTGTAATAAAGACCTGTTACGTACATGCGGTATTGTAAATAGTTTCCCTCCACATCACACAGGTTCTGTTCTGTTTTCTTGAAAATTGAAATTTTTATGTTCAAGACATGTTTAATTGATGAAAATAGTCGAAAGACCATTGGTGCGAGAAATATAAATAGGAAGCAAGTCAAACGGATGGACAATTTAAATCAAGCCAAAATAGCATATAGGCATTAAGCTACTGCTACGAAATTTGCATTAATGTATCGTAATATTTTATTTGAAAAGTTGTTTGTACCAAGTTTGAAAAGTATTTAATCTGTTCTGCTTCAGTAACGATAGTAGTTGTTCTTGACCGGAGAAGGATATCGATGTATGTAATGTCTGAAAACATAGTGAAATGATGAAACTCGTGCAATACTCAAACTCAATTATAACATGCAGTCGACGAAAAGCAACATTTATTAGTTGACAAGTTTCTTACCAGTGGTTGCAATTTTGTTTCTCACCAAACAAACATCTGTTTCATTATATAAATCCAAACGATGATACTTTTCATTTTTCATACTCACTAACTCTGAATCTTCTATGGTCCATTCTTCATATTCGGAAGAAATTACAACAGCAATAGTGAATGGCGATCCTTCAACCTTCAAAAATGAAGTATGAATTCTTTACTGTTCATTTAATGCTAAAAATGTATATATTTTTTATCAGGTGCACAGGAGGATGTTGAGAAGTTATAAAGTAAAAGTCGAAACAAACCTGGATGTTGACGAGCTAATGTTGATCTGGCGAAGTATATTTAATGGCTTTACCTTTTTCCACGTGTATGTTTGATTTTTGATTTTGAATTTTGCTCCTTTTGATCCTCTTGACACAGACACTCTCACTGTTATATTTTTACTTGAATCTTTGCCGCTGAAAATAAAATAAATTTGTTGCTCTGGT
Source organism: Catablema vesicarium (assembly GCA_031471325.1). NCBI lineage: Eukaryota > Metazoa > Cnidaria > Hydrozoa > Anthoathecata > Pandeidae > Catablema > Catablema vesicarium. The sequence goes on from JAUELI010138766.1 coordinate 8,463, forward strand.
TTCTTGCATGTTAAAAGAATTATTTTCGCTGGCAGTAACATGAGATGATTAACTGACTTTCTCTTACCGTGTTCACTGCAATTAATTTTGTGAATTAACTTCCAGTTTGGTATTAGACAAACTGTCTAACTCCAATAAAAAAAAATCTTCCCAACAAACAGATTCTAATGTTTGTCCTTATTTTTATGAGTAAATTATTCGGAGCAAAATTACTCAAGAGTCTGGGAATAATATAGGCAGTCAAAATAAGAAATATTTCCTTTGATAATTCGCAGTTTCCATAAATCCCATAGACCATTTCTGTTTTACTTTATTTACCATAAACTATTGCATGCAACCATTGCATTGCATGCATTTGGTACTTAAAATTTACGATTTCTTTGCAATGGTTTATGGTAAATGTAGTAAAACGGAAATGGTTTATGGGATTTATGGGAACCCCGAATTTGTAAAACAGTGAAAATACTCATATTTTCGGTAATATTACGGTATTACGTTCAATATACGATATTACGCTATCACGCTCGTTATCGAATAGCTAATTCATCAACCGTTTATAAACCCCCCACCTCAAACATTTAAATCCCCATGAATATTAAAACAATTATCCGGGGTACCACCAGTAAAAAAGAGTAGAAAAGGGATTGAATGCTTATAACGAAATGGCAAGTGTACATTCAATTTTACTGAACATGATAATATAGAGTTTAGACCATTTTGAAAACTATATATTAGGTTAAACATTTACTGACATGACAACAGCAAAGAACTGGTTCGAGACTTGTTCCAATTTTTATTATTTGACATGGAACTTTCTATTAAATCAATGTACCTTATCATATCATCATAGATGCTTTGAAATTCTTCGGAGGTTTCAAATGTTCTGATATTTAATGGAATTGCTTGATCACGTACACGTACAGGTTTAGCAAATTTTGGATGAAGGTATGTCGTTCCAAGGTCATCAATCAAAAATACATAAGAGTCTTCTGATTGAGTAAAAGCTACACCAATTAATTCTGCACTTACAAAGCTGACACATACCACTCCAATAATCTCCTGATTTTGATCATGACAACGAACACAAGCGTCAATCATGGTTCCTGTATAATAAACAATGTTGCATAATGAACACTCTATAGTTACAAACAATCAGGCTGAAAAGAGGTGTCTAAATAGTAGAAATTACACTACAACGGATAGACGCAGCTGCTAAAATGGGGTAAATTTAATTGAAACGTTTTATTATTTCCCATTGTCTCATGCAGTATATGCAAAATTTGAAGAAATTTGGACACATGGTCAATAAAACGAGTTATTATTAACCCGGTTACCTCCATTTTTTATTAGAATGGACATCTCGATCATACAATTGGAACACAAATATTTTTTTCACGTGGCCTCAATTAAAATCGTAAATTTGCACAAGAACTATTAATAAAGTACTCTACATGTCTACGCTTACCTAACCCATTGAAATCACTATACGGCATTGTAAATCTCACAGTGTGATTTTTTTCTTCACCAGCAATATATTTGTATATCTTTCTTATCGTTCGACGAATATTGTCATCTTTAATTTGTTGATCTAGACTTATCAACTGATTCCTATTCTGAAAGTACAAGTGTGAGAGAGAATATATATAAAACGGCATGGGTCTTTGAAGCAACATGTATCCAAGTTTCGAATCATAAAAATAACGTTTCTTTGTTGATCAGATAGAAGAATAGGAAAAAAAAGAAGAAAAAAAAAGTGTCATTCGCTGTGATGCTATTCACCAAAAGAGAACTTTTTAAACTACACTTAGTTTTTTTAACCCTATTAGGACTGGGCTTTTTTTTTGTTTTCGTTTTCGGCTATTTTTACAAGGATTTGATAGGTAAATGATAGGTGGTTCCAAGTTATGGCATATAATTTCAGAATGGTAACTGCTATGGTGTTGAAACTTTGCAGAAATTTGTGTTATAAGTGTTCAGGAAATATGACAAAAAATCAACCTTGCCGAACCATTATTAAAGATGTTATTGAAAAAAAATGGTAGTCCCAGTCTTAATAGGGATAAATTTTGGAGTGTGATTAATTATCTAGCCTGAATAACAGTAAAAAACAAAAAACTTCGTGGTCCCACCTTACTAATAAAGGTTTAAAAACTTACATTATTTTTGGAACATGTTCCACAGCATGCAGCATCCAAATAGCCTTCATGTTTTACACTTGTACCTCCGTCTAATTAAGAGAATAAGGAAAAACCTTGTCAGGAAAATGAACCTGTGCAACGAAGTTTATTTTCCTTTTTGTACTACAATTTTTTTAATAGTATGAAATTTCAACCTTGGTGAACTGTTGGTAATTCTTTCCATAGGAAAGAATTACATTGGGCAGGCAAAGTACATTGTATATCCACTACATACAGTAGGCGCTTAATGCACT